>NW_010729080.1:10250177-10268102 GCF_000365185.1 Nelumbo nucifera
ACAAGGGGCTGAAAGGGATTCCTTGTTTTGGGCTAAGTTGTAATGTTAGTGTCCTTGTATCTTTGTATTTTTTTCTTTCCTTTCCTGAAGTTCTTTGTGACTCTTGGAAGATAAGTGTGTTTGTCTTCCACTTGTAAATTTTCTACTGATGAATTAATGAAAGTGTTATTGATCAAAAAAATATATATATATTTATGCAGTGTATAGGGTAAATTGCACATAACCTCCTATGTTCATTCTTTCATTGCTTTACCGTTCTTATCATTACCACTGTCATTTAGGTGGAATAACTTTACTCATAAAAAAAGGTGGAATAGGGAAGTTATTTTATTTTATTTTTGTTTAGGAGGCAAACATAAACAACTATGCTATTGTAGGATAAAGATGATATACAAGTGGGGATCAAGAGACAACATGCACCCAAGTCTACATAACATGTTAGAAGGGGAAGGGATGACCAACAATTCATAGGTCTCATAAGTGGCAACCCCGGATTTTGTCAACTTATCTGGTATTGCATTGAAATTCTTAGAATCTAATCTCATTAAGCAGTTTTGTCTATCGCTAAGGGTTCCTTCAAAATCCTTGCCCCCATCTAATAACATTAGTGAAATCCCTTCAGTCAACAAGAAAAAAAGGAAAACCTTCTAGGAGCCAAACCAAAAGGCCATAACTGTTGCTTTAGTGGATGATGATGTTGATAATCTCCCCATGCATTTTTGTGTCATCCAGATTGGCCACCTGCCCTTCCCTGGGCTCTTCCTGTTACCTGTGCTGCTTGTGAAAACTTTCCATCTTGGCCTTCTTTGAACCTTTTATGTTAATAATAATCCAATTCAGATGGAGCAAGATCGGGTAATAAAACTTGAACTCTGGATGGTGAAGCTAATTTACAACTACCCATTAATACTGTCTGTTTTATTGTGGGAAATGAATTTTGGTTACTGGATTTTCTTTTGACCCAAACTGATGGACAAATCAAGCATCTGATGCATACTTCGGTCTTATCTTTCAATTGTATGGAGTTAGGTGGCATAGAAACACATGAGATTATTTTACACTACTTAGAACATTTTCTACTTAATCTTTTATTTTATATCGTGAGTCTAAGCAACTTTAGGGGGCTATCAGGCAAGCCAAGGCTGCTATTTGAGTCATCATGCCATCATTCACTGACCTGGCTCAAAAACCAACTTGCCGTCCACTGAATCTTGTGAATGTGGGATCGCCATGATTTCATTAGTTCTTTTGTTACTTGATGCTACAATTCTACATCAGCATATTCATAGCATTACATCACCATAAAGATGTGTAATCAATTGACTAGAAGCCTGAAATTCAAGAACCTTCATTGATACAAGTTTATAGAATATGATTTCAGATGTTCAGGGTTTATGCAATCATGTTTCTATTGTACTGATTTACAGGTGCTTGGGAGTTTTGAGCTGACATTTTTTGAGGCAATGTGGTTTTTCAGTAGAGGATTATGCTGGGCCAGAAAGTTTTGGTCTAAATCTAGGCTGTTCTTGTAAAGGTACAAGATGAGCTTGAGGCAGTCATAAGCAGATTTATCTGATCTCCTAGTTGGATATGGATAAAGCTGGGCTGTGGGCTGCCCCCTGAACATGTTTTGGAGCTCCTTTGGCAATGGAATGACAGAGGTTTGGGTCAGAGAGGGAAAATATTTTGGTGTATGCTGACCCACCACAGTGATGTGGGGAATGTGTGAAGAAAGAAACAAGCACATTTTTGAAAATAAGACAAGAACCACTGAAGATCTTATATCTTGCATAACCTTTTGTGCAACAATTGGGTGGAAAACTCTGATTCTTTCAAAGGCATTTCCCATTCTGATCTACAAAGGAATTTAGTTGAGATTTTATACTCTTCTTTGACTCTAGTCTCTGTCCGGGACTCCCTATTAGGGAGGTGGGGACGAGATTAAACTTATATTGAAGTGCGGTAGGCAATCCGGGGGAGGCTGGGATAGGAGGTGTGATCGGGGAAGATGGAAATTTTGTTGGGCTTTTAGTGGCCTGATAGGGACTACGGATTGTATAAAGGCTGAGATTGTTGCTGCTTTAGCAGGTCCTCGAATTGCAAAGAACCTGGGTTTATCTTTCCCAACCATTGAAGGAGACTCCACAAACACCATAAAATGATTAGGAGAGAAGAATGGTGGCCCTCGGAGACTGGTATATTTTTTGGATGAGGCCAGAGACATCATGGCCCTGATGAACGTAACAACTAAGTGGATTCCTAGGGAGTTAAATTCATGGCAGATGGTCTAGCAAAATCTGGGGTTCATAGGGATTCTTTATATAGTGCTTGTCTTCTACCATTGTAATCTCCTTGGAGAGTCCTTGCTTTACAGCTGTACATCTTCTCATGTACCCTGTTTCTTACCTTGATACTTAATTTTTTGTTATTTTCTTCAAAAAAAAAAAGGATAAGAAATGGTTGAACTGAACTGAGCAATCTGGTGAACCAATTAACTTCTAACTAGAGTACTAGACTTTGGGCCTAACTAATATTTTATCTTTTTTATGAAAGTTGATGTCATGGTTCTCACCCAAGTTAGCCTCATGCTGTTTGTTTGACTGGCATGAACAAATCACTGCCACTAGCCTGAACAACCTCAATTTCTGGTTTTAAAAAAATTGGTAGAAATTATTAGGGATATTTCTGTTTTCCAGGTTTTGTCTAAACATGAGAAGTTACTTTTATGAAAATGCAAACTACAATTGGGTATTCTTTGGATATCGTCAACTTAATCCAGCCTTCATCCCAACTATTTGGGGTTGGCTACACATATCCTGTCCCACCACTATGCTTTATCAAGAACAATGTTTTCTGTCAAACTGGAAGCCCTTAGATCTTTTCTTACTACTACTACTACACTTTGTTTGGTATTTATCTTGCTCTTTTAGAACCTTCTACTTGCATGAAGTCAATGTTTCACGTATCCAAATACTGTAATATGTTTACCATTGCCTTTTGACTTTAAGTTCCTCAGTATCATGTAATGTCTTATTTCTCAATCTGTTCAACTAAAAGGACTAACATTCACTTGGTGCCCTTTTGGGAGAAAGCTAGTATAAGTAGAAATACTTAGTTTTTTTTTTTCAAATAAGATAAAAAATATGGGAAGTTGATATATGCAATTTAAAACCATTGCAGGTACTATCTTTCACTTGCACATGTTGCTTTGTTTCCAAGCATGTTGTGGTTACGGAGTTCTTCATCATTTTCTGATCTTTGTTCTACTGCAATTCTTCGATCAAGCAATGGTGCTTTGACAATCATCTGTGCCATGCTTTTGTTTGAGATGCTTGTCCATTTAAGACCAGATCTCGATGAAAGAAAGGCAACATTGTATACAGTAGTTTTAGCATTATATCCCCTTCATTGGTTCTTCAGTTTTCTGTATTATACAGATGTAGCATCACTTACTGTGGTGCTTTCTATGTACTTGGCTTGTCTGAAGAAGCATTACCACTTTAGTTCACTGGTAAAGAAACCAGTTTAACTCTTTATTTATCATCCTTTACCATGATGTTTCCCTTTTAATCTTCCGCTTAATTGGTTCCTTTTTGAAACTGGGTTTTCACTCTAACATGTTTATTAAATCTAAAACTTATTGGGAAGTTGATATCTTCCGCTTAAAACTTGTTGTTAATTTGGTCATATTTCATCCTTTTTTACCATTAGCAGGCCAAGTTTTTATCAGTTCAATGTCCTTGGCTTCTGCCTTAGGCTCTCCTTATATGATTCCTCTGAGCTAATTGAGCTGGAAAAACCTTTGAATAACTTGTTACATGTGTGTATTTACCATATTTTTCTCTGCATTTGCCATTCTTGCTAATATTGAGGCAATCCAAAATTCTCTTTGCTCTTTTGGCATCGATTCAGCTACTTTCTTAAATCACATTTCCTAAAGATTTTATGTTATAGTTTCTCACTAAATGCCCTGGTTATGTAAATTTGTTTCTTAAAGCCCTAGTTTCCTTTTCTAAGTAGTTCTGTTCCCTGTTTACACAGTATTGTCATCATCACCATGTGGGTCTACTACTTGGGTTTTGGGGTTCAAAAGGAGTCCTAGTGGTCCTCTTTAAACCCTTTATCTACAGAGTAGTTTCAGACAGAAAACCTTTCCATTGTTCAACAAGTTCTGGCTTTATAGGTTTTTTTAATTAACAAATTATAAATCTGGACACTCGTAGAAAACACACACACAAATTGTAAATCTGGACAGCTATTAGTATTGAGTGAAAATTTCAATACAAGGTAGCATATGTGGTTCATGAAATGAGAAAGTGAATAAATAACCACTCCAGAGGGTTCCCTATAAGATGCACAGTTTGGGTTGGCCACAGAATCCCCTCTGCATGGCATAAGTAGATGGATCAAGTAGCAAGTTTCACTACTTGGCCTGATTCAGAAACCTCTTTTCCTACTATCATCATCATTATTTGGAGGAACTCTAGATACATATTTACACCTTTAGCCAGGTAGTCATTGGCATCAACTCCCATGTGCAGGTCTTGAGTTCAAGACAAGGGAATTACTTTGTTAGTGGAATCCCTTAAATATTGCACTACGATTTGGTGTCTCCCCAGGTCAGTCTGGGCTGACCTGGCCTGGTCTGGTTGGTACCGCAAAGTCCAGTTCATCCAATCTGATCTATGTGTTTGCCTGTTGAAGAATAAAAAAGCAATGGATGGAGAAGCTCACCCAACGAGGACCAAAACATGAAACAACATGAAAGATACATTTGATACTTGATTTTGGATAGGAATTTACCTGGCATGCTTTGACTCTTTTGAATAGTACAAGATTGAAGCGCCATAATGTTTTTTTAGAAGGTGCCAGCTGGCTCAGTTCGTAATATCTCTTACTGGTTGTAGACGAGATCTGGGTTTGAATCCTGCCTTTGCTAGGGCCGGGAGAAGGCTACCCTTATTGTCTATTTCATTTTCCTAGGAAAAGAAAAAGTGTAAGGACTCAGCTAGCTTAGTAAAGTCTTGGGGAGTCAAACCCAAGACCTGGTATTGAATCCTGTCTTCATTGATTTATCTACTGATGACTAACCATTGAGTTTACCAATTGAAAAAAGGAAAATAATTTTATTATGAAATTTGTAATTATTGAAGAGAACATTCTTCTTCTCTAGATGTCACTTAATTATGCCTCTATTTTTACAGCTTGGGGCCTTGGCAATACTTATTCGGCAAACAAATGCTGTATGGGTGCTTTTTGTTGCTTGTGATGGGGCTATTACATTTTTAGGTTCACATCAAAATGTTAATGTGCAACTGGATGCTTCTGATGTATCAATCAGGAAAAATGCTCAGTTATCTGAAGAGAGGAGTGTCCCAATGGGCACAAACTTGAGAAAGCGGAAAATGTTGGGTGTGGTAAATATTGTTAACCACTCTAGTTCTGCCGCAAGTTCATCAACTCATGTTCCAGGTTCTGTTTTGTATCTTCTTCTGATTTTTTCTTGGTTTTCTTAACAGTTGCTTCTTTTTGTTTCTTTGAGTGTGCTTATGAGTTTCTCCGTGGCATCTTATTATTTGGTAAAATTTCAGGGTATGCATTTTCCTGACATTTTGAAGTTCTGTGCTTTGATAACCATAATGGTTGCCATAACTAGTAGTTGACCAATACTATATGAAGATACATCACCTTCCCCACCTCCTCACCTTCTTGTGTACTAATTTGCTTGCATAATTAATGCAGTATTTGAGATTGATAGATTCTTTAACATTGTTTTTCACTTGGCAGGGCTGCAAACAGATTTGATCAAATTCATATGGGGGTATATCTGAATCCAATTTGATAAGACTGTAGGAGATCTGAATTTGATTCAATAACATAAATAAAGCATGGATGTGAATTCAATTTATTTATATATCTTGAAATCAGATTTGAATTAACGCTCAATAAATCTAATAAAACTAGTATGCTTTATACAAAGTTAAATATAAAATAAGAAAATATATTGTTGCAGACAAAAATAGATTTTATCTATATCCTAAATCCCACTTAACCCTAAAGAATTAAATTAAACTTTTACAAATAGTCCTTTATATATGTATATACAATCAGAATGGATTGGATCAAGTGATATCCAAATTCAATCCAATTAATAAACAGATCAGTTTTTCAAATCCAATTTAATTTGATTATGGTTAAATGGATATCTGAATCCAACTTAAATGAATTGGATTATTGGCGGTTCCATTGACTGCGGCCTCTTTTTTTTTTCAGAATTTCCAAAACAGGTCTGGTTTAACCTACTGTAGTGCCATAGAATAAGTTGGACAAATATTTTACACTTTCATTTTGTTGGGCCTCCCTCTGGCTGAAGAAATATTTTTCTTCTAGGTTTGCTTATTAACATTCCATTTCAACCATACATTTGGTGAGTGTGGATTGTAAACATGCTGTCTGTGTCTCTTCTTTTTTGAAAAGTTGGAATTTTATTGAAAGAAAGATATCAGCAAGAATCCATGTCTACACATATTCTCTTTTTACACTTTCTGTCAATGAGCCAGAAAATCCATTAGTGCTTAAATCATATATAACTGTAGGGGAATAACCTACAATATGCTATTATCCAATACTGAATCACTGATATGAACACTTGGTAAGCATTTGGTTTTGCATTTTTTTCTTTTTATATAGCACATAACATATATAAGATAAATCAACATAGCTATATAACGATACAGGGAACATAATTTAACCCATGACATCCCAAAAGGTTATTGCTGCAACTAGCTTCTTGCAAAAATCTTTCCTACTTTTTAATGCTGAGCTGAAATCAATCAAATTTACAGGAATCTTTCCCAAAAATTTACCCTAGGTATAAACCTGAGGTACTAAGTTCTGCATTTTTTTTTTGATAGGTAAAAAAGAAAATTTCATTAAAAAAAAGAAAAATTACAAGATGGTGGTGATAAGACATCACCCAACCCAATTACAACCATTAATAAAAGGATCCAGTCTCAGAAAAGATTTCCATATTACATATCTGAATTCCCAACCCTTCCCCTGAAATTTCCCCCAGTTCCTCTTATCAGGATGTCTGAAAACTGGATGAACCATAACTCAATCAGCAACTGACCTGCCTACTATCCCACCCATGTTGTAGAATTTGGCATCAAAATTCTTCTGTTACTTTCCTTCCAAAAGATCATATCAACTACTTCCAGTTTAGTTTCTTGAAGCAGTGCCGCATCAGGACTTTGATTTCTCAAACAGTTTTTGCAACATCTCTTCTTCTTCCTCTCAGTCCTCTGACAGTTTTTTTGATCAGCAGAAGAGATTAATTTATTAGATTTAAAGAAAGTTGTAACAGTACAAATGATGACAGGTATGTCATCCCCAGGAGCTTATCAAAATGCAGTTACAAAGAATTCCCAAAAAGGCTGGTAAGTTCCTAGCATCCCTAAGTACATCAGATTACAATTTAGCCCAAAACAAGCCATCTCTATTGGCTCTTTACTTTGCCAATACATCTGCCATTCCATTTGCAGACCTTATCCACCCAAAAGTGGAATTGAATCTCTTTGACAAGGTGTCGATCTCCCTAAAAGCATGTCTATATTTCCATGGAGCTGATCTGATATTCTTGGACCAAGATATGACTAACTGATAATCTCCCTCCATTTCTAATTCCCTTACTCCAACTTGTATAGCAAATCTTAATCCTTGTAAGAGAGCCATCATTTCAGCTTGTACTGAATCTCCAAAGCCAATTGGTCCTGAAAATAATGCCACCACCACTCCTTTGTGGTTTCTAAAAACACCTCCTATTCCTGCTCTTCCTGGATTCCACGTGATCAGCTTCATTTTCTAATACAGCTTCCACCCCTTCACACTCTGCCGTTTGTTGCTCTTCATCAACCATGCCCCCCTCCTTTCCTTCCTCTTCCTCCCCCCTCTTCTCCCGTTTCTTCATTAACAGAATTTTTTATCTGATCTGATCTTCTCTTCTTTTCCTCTCAAATTGTATCAAATGGTATCTATCAATGGTATACTTTTGCATGAAGCAAATAAACTAGGTGCTGGATCCAACACTTGATGTGTTTCTTCAATGAGTCTCCTGGGTTGCAATTTGGTCCAATAAGATAAGTATAACCACTCACTTGGTTGACCTTAGTTTTTCTGTATTATTCTGGCCACAAAGAAACATAATTTACCAGATCGCAATCAATACTGTATTTTCTTCTTTTTTTTATTTGAGTTTAGTTTTTTTTTTGGTAGCATTCTGGCCTAAAAGAAAATAATTCACCAGATGATTACAATCAATGCTGACGATCAGATATTTGTGTTTGTCTTTTTGGAAAACTTGTAGCTGACACATTCTTTCTTTTTTTTTTTTTGATAGATCAACTGACTTTTTTCTGTACCATTACTTCTGTAGCAGGTCTGCTTAATGAGCTTCGGGTGATTATTTTAGGGATGTGGCATTTGAAGTGGGAGCTTATGGTTTACTTTGGTCCATTTCTTGTGGTGTTGCTGGCCTTTGCAATGTTTATCCTGTGGAATGGAAGTGTAGTTCTTGGTACCAACCATTTTCCATCTCTCTTTGTTCAGCCATTTATCTTGAATATGGGACTTCTCATGTTTGCTGAAACTCGTGATTTTACAGGTGCAAAGGAAGCTCATGCAGTGTCTCCACATTTTGCACAGATAATGTATTTTGGTTTATTTTCTGCTCTAGCCATGGCTCCTTTGCATTTCAATTTACAACAAGCTGCTTTTTTGCACCAATCACTTTGGAAGAGAAAACCTCTCAGTTTCTTTCCAGGAATTATTCTTCTTGCTGCTGGGATTGTTTCAGTGCATTTTTTCAGGTGTGATGCATTTCCAATTTTATATGGCTAAAACATCTTCAGCAAAATTTTAAGGACTTTTTGTATCAGGATTTTAGAAAAATGCATGTGTCAACATTACCAAACATGAAGGCTTTCTTCTCTCCTGTGAGCAAGTTTGCACGTGGAATGTTTATTTTGCTTGGTTTCCAATCTACCCCTTCCCCCAACCACTGGGAAAAAAAGAGAAGCAAGGGCCCTGGACATGGGAAATTGGCATCGGGACAAATCAATAGTAGTCAATTTTATATTAGTACAATTGTTTCCATTGTTAATATTATGACTCACTAATTTGCCTTGGCAGCATTGCTCACCCGTATCTTCTTGCTGACAACCGACACTATACATTTTATCTCTGGCGAAAGGTCATCAAAGCTCATTGGTCAGTGAAATATCTTTTAGTTCCAGTATATGTCTACTCGTGGCTTTCCATCTTCAGTACCTTGGGTGAGTAGCAGACTTCTAAGCATTGAACATTAATTCAGTTCCATATCCACTGAGGAAAGTGGTTTTGTTCACTTGGCAGGGAAGATTCAGAAGAAGATCTGGGTATTGGTGTTCTTTCTGGCCACTGCTGCAGTTCTAGTCCCTGCTCCACTGATTGAATTCAGATATTATACTGTACCATTCTACTTCTTGATTCTCAATTCTCGGATCAGTGATACCAAAAGCTATCTTATCATGGGGATGCTTTACATAGCAGTTAACATCTTCACAATGATGATGTTTCTGTTTCGGCCCTTTCACTGGAAACATGAGCCTGGGACACAGAGGTTTATCTGGTAGATAATCTGTGAGACGCCAAAAGGTTTCATCATCCCTTGACCCTAACCTTGCAGGAAGTTTTGTTTCCTATTGTAAATTTCGTGGTCTGGTCAACATTGTGCAATGTCATACATCAGGTTGCATGAGATTATAGAATGAACCCAAACCAACCACTCTCCCCCCCGCGCAGACTGATCAGAGCCTCAGAGGGGAACTGGAGGAGAGTGAGACTCTGGATCATGGAGAACAGAAGTGGCTGGCGTTGGCATGTTTCTTGATATTTTTGATGTGTGTTGCCATAAGATGTGATGAATGGACATGCATATGAAATTTTATCAAAGCTATTCAAGTTTCAAGATAACTCAGTAACAGGATTCTTCAAATATGCATTCAATGAGAATTTCAATCTTTTTCAAAACCTTTCTCTACTACGGGCCAGTAATGGGTATACTGTGATGCCAACGAACGAACCATTGGTTAAAAGCAATTTCAAACGACAATGTAATCCAAAAAATGAGAGGGAACCAGGACAGTTCTGATGAAGATGACAGATATACGCATATACATGCATATTTCAGGATCCGTTTGGATTGCGGACAGGACCGGAATCGGAATCACCTATTCCTGGTGTTTGGTTTAATCAGGAATCGGGATCGGAATTCAGAACTGTCATGGTTCCCACTCAACCAAACCATGTCATTCCGATTCCGGTTCCAGGATCCTATTCCTTAGAACAAAACGCACCCTCAGTTCTTCCCATGGTTCAAAGTGTCAAAAACGTATCAGTTTTCATCAGAACGTTAAATATTTAGAGTTAGGATCTTTTATTAGGTTTAAACATTAATAATCTTCTTAATATATTTATTTGTATCAATTGTTGAAAATTCTAGATGCATGATTTTTGCATATCCAAAATATCGACATTTTTAATCATAGCTGTTCCTTCATTTTCCAACATTTATGAAGTTTGTTCCCCTAGTTCACTCATGGTTCAAAGTCTATCAATATGTATTGGTTTTTGAGAGGTTGCTGACAGCTGATACACAAAAATATAAGAAATTTGTGACAAAATTCCTTGTAATAAGGAATTTGTGACAAATTATAATAATAATGGTGGTAATAAGCATTGACTAATTAAAATAATCTGAGGATCGATAGTTAAAAGCACTTGATCCTAAATTTTCAATAGAAGTGTATTGATAGTTTGAAGTTTGAACCATGAGTTTACACTTCACATAAAATTACTAAAAACGCATTTCTTATATGTATGGGGGATTCAATTATGACCCTTTAAAGCTTCCACCTACCGAAGAAGATTATTGGCAGTAGGGATAGAGGCAGCATTGGGGAGGGTTTTATAAATTTTAGACCCTCCCACAAATATAATAATAAGTTGAATTTTTAAAATCTAAACTCTCTTTATACATGAAAATGCAAAATCCTCCCCACCTCTACTTTTTTCGTCTAGAGGGTGAGGTGGGTTTAGAACTGACATCTAATTTTTTGATTATTTCTTATTATATATAAGTAATTAATAAATAAAAGAATATAAACAAAACATTAAAAATTTTAATTACTTTATTGAAATATGTAAAACACATACCCTATCATATTCTCAACATGTTAGGAAATTCCAAAACTTGCCCCTATCCCAAAATCCAATTTTAAAACAAAAATATACTTGCCTCATTGCAGTGAATGGGGCAAGTACCTTGAAAAATTGTGTAAAAAAAGGGAGAATGATGGTTCAGCCCAGGGTCAGAATTTTTAAGCCCAAAGAACAGTTAGAGTGGGTGCCAGCTTGGAATTGATATTAATTCAGGGGCAGATATTGGTGTATAAAATGAGGTTTTTGACATTTTGAATGTCTATACTTCTGCAATGAAATTCATAAATCTCCATTGAACCTGTCCATGCTTTTTCGTAAAAAAAAAAGTATCTTGAAAAATCTAGGATAATTTTTGACCCAACCCATCCACCTGTGACCCATCGAAATCGAACCAATGATCAGGTTTCGAAATTTCGAATATGGGTCAAGTAACTAAGAAGAAACCCATTTGGTTGGGTTAGGATTCGAACAGAACACCGTCTGCTCTCCGACTCTCTCCCCCTCCATCTCCGCCATTTGCAGAGAAGAGAAGGTTCAACTGTTCTAGTGGCGGAGAGTAGCGCTTGCAGCTGCAACTCTATCTTCTCCACCACTGACGACCTTTTTCCCCGCCAAGTCAGTATTTCTCTCACGGCCATCATCTCTGTTTTCCTCTTTCGCTCCCTCAGACGCTGCGCAAAACGAGATAAGCAACTGGCTTCATCAACAGTTGTTCAAGAAGCCATTTATGAGAAGGTGTGACCTTTTTACCTCAAAGCATCCATTGATTACTAATATCAAGAGAGTTAATAAATCTTTAATAAGCCTGTCTTGGTTCAGGTAGCTGTAGCTCAATATTTGATCAGTTCTTCGTTCTTTAGTTTCTCCCATCTGTTTGTTGGAGCATGAATACAGATGAATGCGCAAATACTTTGAGAAAACTGTGAATGACGACTTACCATCTCTGTTCGACAGCCCTGAGGCCCTCTAGATATCTACAACTCATATTGACCGTTTTATAAATACCCAGATACAGTGTTTAAAGCTTCCAATATAGGGAATACTATCTTCCCTGCAGCTCTCGAGGCTAGGAAGGGATTGCAGGAATTTTGAAGCGGGGCTAATTTGAATTTTTGTAATCATCTTAGCGGATTACATTTTCTTTCTTGTTCATAAGTGACTCGTAATTTGGCCTAAAAAATGACTAATATTTTGTCTCTGATTTTTTTTAATTCTTTTTGGGAAGAATCAATAACAGATGTTAGGTATAGGATTAATAATTCATTCAATTTTCCATCGCACTTGATGTTGATATCTTTATCGTTGGGATGCATTGGTATTTTTCTTACATAATTCAATTTGTACACAGTTAATTCTTGAAGCAATGAATGTTCTTGTTAATTTGATAGGTTTCAGGAGTTAGTTGCTTATAAGATTTTGAACATGCTACTGCATTTTATTTATCCTGTGACGTGCACAGGGGTATTTTCCATCCATTTTCCTGACGGAATGCTAAAGGAGGTATTTATTTGCTTAACTTGTGATAATTCAGGTGAAATCTGGCACAACATCAAGTTTAGGTAGTTAAGTGAAACATGCCCCTATTGGACAAAAACCTGAAGCCAAAGAGGGAGAAGAGCCTGAAGTTGGTGGAACTATGAATATTTTCCTTTCAAGTGCAACCCTTTAGTGGTTGGTTTTGGCACTCATATGCTAGGGTTTAGAAGGAATGATTCTCAGTCACCTTTCTTGCATCTCAGACTTCATTAACGTTTCTCAAGGTTGACTACCCTGCTTCATCAATATGAAAGTATGCTGCCAAAACTTGTGTCTTCACTCCCTATCATTCATTTACTAGTTTTCCTTTTTTTACCAAACTTCAATTGTAGATTGAAAAGTATTAACTCTGCCAAATCTGTATTATCAGTCTGAATTGTTTCTGGTTGTTTTTCTTTTTATTTATGCTCATTTATTTTACTCTTGTCCTGTGAAGATTGCAGTCGAAGGATGTATGCATGGAGATCTTGACAATGTATACTCAACTCTGCTGCATTTGGAGAAAGTGGAGAATACAAAGATTGATCTTCTCATCTGCTGTGGTGACTTTCAGGTTGATTACTTATATCCTGTAAATATATAATTCATATTTGGTGTTGTTGATTTTGTCATTAGAAATTACAATTTAATTATTTGTACTACATACATGTTTTTAATGATTATGTAGGAAGGTAAGTGATCTTATTAAGTTTATTGCAAGTTAGTTTTCAGAATTTGATTTATCTTAATGAAGTTAGAACTAAATTTTGGTTTAATTTCTAATGGAGAGTACTCTGGGGCATTTGTCTTGTCTATCATAAAAACCTAGATAGCTAGGAACAACATTGGGTAATGGCCTTTTATTGTTATCTATCATAAGATTGTTGAGGTGAAGAGGAGGAGAAAGGAACAGGGGCTGGTTTGCAAATTGGATCTTGAAAAGGCATATGACATGGTGGACTGGGATTTTTTACTAAAGGTTCTCAAGCGTAGAGGGTTTGGGGAGAGATGGTGCAGATGGGTAAAGAGATGCATTTCTTCATGTCATTTCTCAATACTGGTGAATGGTGTAGCTAGGGGTTTCTTTCCTTCCAAAAGGGGTATTAGGCAAGGGGATCCATTGTCCCCATTCCTCTTTACCTTAGTAGCTGATGTTCTGAGTGCCATGATTTTGAGGGTTGATGCTAACAATTTGATAAGAGGTTGGAGGATTGGTAGGGAGGAGGTGGTGGTCACACACTTACAATTTGCAGATGACATCATCTTGTTTTGTGATGGGAAGGGGAATTACAGAACTTAAAGAGACTAGTGCTTCAATTTGAAAGGAAGTCCAATCTTAAAGTGAACTGGGGAAAAAGTTGTGTGGCAGGGCTCAATTTAGGGGGAGAGGAGGTGGATTCCCTAACTAGGATTTTGGGGTGCGAAGTGGGGGATTGGCCTTTACAATATTTGGGGCTCCCACTGGGAGGGAACCCAATGGTTGAGAGTTTTTGATACCCTGTGATTGAAAGATTTTCCAAGAGATTAGCAAATTGGAAAAGGAATTGCATCTCTTTAGGGGGTAAGATAACCTTAATCAAGTCAACCTTGGCCAACCTGCTAGTTTATTTCCTGTCTACCATTAGAGTACTAGTGAAAGTAGCAAACCAATTAGAGAAGATAATGAGGGATTTCTTGTGGGAACCAGGGGACACTAAGAAGGACCACTTAGTGAAGTGGGAGGTGCTTTCTAGGAGTAGGGATGATGGAGGCCTTGGGTTAGGAAATGTAAGATTAAGAAACACGACTCTGCTGGGGAAATGGATTTGGAGACTACCAATGGAACATGGTAGACTTTGGTCTAGAGTGCTTGTTAGTATTCATGGATTGGCAAATAACGGTTGGGATGCAGGACTCGACCCTGGGGCTTCTCGGTGTTCTCCTTGGAAAACTATTCAAGGTATTTTGCCTCTTATGCTCCCTTATTTCAAATATGATATCTCCGTTGAAAATAAAGTCTTGTTTTGGGAAGATGTTTGGGTTGGTGAAAACTCCCTTAGAGATAGATTTCCTTGTGTTTACTCTTTGTCTGAAAACAAAAGAAAAGTGATCTCTTCAGTGTTTGTTGATAACTCCTGGGATTTGGGCTTGAGAGGAGGTCTAAGGGATTCTGAAATGGGGATGGTAATGGTTGATGATTTGATCACTCAGTTAGGGGAAGTCTTTCTTGATCAGCCTTATTGGGATAGTAGAATTTGGAAACCTTCCCCATTTGGTTTTTTCAATTGCTCTTCTTTCTACAACATTTTGATTCAGACCTCTAACCTTGCAGGGAACTTTCCTTTAAAGGAGGTGCGGGTTAGCTCTGTACCCCCAAAGATTTAGGCCTTTTGCTGGGAAGTTTCACTCCAGAAAATCAATACCTTGGATTTATTGCAGAAAAAGAGGCCAAATATGTGCCTCTCCCCCCATGTTTGTAGTCTCTGCTTGGGTTCTGGTGAGACAATTTCGCACTTACTAATCTCATGTCCCTTTGTGTTCTTTATTTGGTCTTGGTTCTCTCCTCTCTTTGGCTGCAGATGGACTCCCCCCCAAGTGTGGTGAACCTCTTTGATCCAGCTTTTTGCAGGCAAGGCAACCAAAGGTTCGTGGAAGGATTATGTGGAGAGCCACTAGAGTTGTTGTATTGTGGTCAGTGTGGGAGGAAAGAAACAATAGGATCCTTCAAAGGTAGTTGTAGATCCAATGAAGAGGTTGTGGAAGGAGTAACTACTAAGGTTATGCATTGGTTGAAATCCTGTGATCTTTTTAAGGATTTCTCAGCTGAAGACATTTATAGAAGTTGGGGTATTGTGGCAWCTACTACTACTTCCAAAGCTATGATACAGGAAGTTTGGTCCCCACCGGCGCAACAAAGGATAAAACTGAACTTTGATGGAAGCTTTATAGGAAATCTGGGCCCATCTGGTATAGGAAGTGTTTTTAGAGATAATGAAGGCAAGATAATGGCTTTGTATTCAGGTCCAGTAGGAGTTGGAGATTCCTTAAGAGCGGAACTCTTGGCACTACATCAAGGTGTAAAATTGGCCAAACAGTTGGGGCTACAGTAGATTGAGATAGAGGGGGACTCCAAATTGGTAATTGGGTGGATGCAATCAGGGCAGCTGGGAATTTGGCAGTATAGACAGCTTATAAGGGAAATACTTAGCATAACAAGGGAGGTGGGTGTTTGTTTCAAGTGGGTAAGGAGATCAACAAATGGTTTTGTTGATGCCCTAGCAAAACAAGGGACTGTAAGGGAGAGACTTTACTGGGCAATGCTGTAATGTTTGATGTTTATTAGATCAACCTATTCTAATAAGGGTTGACTTCTGCATTTCAGTTTTAATTTATCTCTAATGAAAGTTATCGTTTCTGATAAAAAAAAGGTTTTGATTTGAATTGGTTAGAATCCCCTAGAAATTCAGGGTATTGACATCTCTGATAATGAATGGAAATCACTTTAGTATTTTAAAAATAAAAAGAAAAGAAAATAATCAGAAGATGAGTTGTAATGCAGGGTGAATAAATATATAAGTCAATATGTGGTCCAGCTTGTTATATGTAAAAGTTTTGGTTGAAGGATGAGGATTGCTTTTATCTTTTGCATCTGGAAACTCTTGAGGCATTGACTTTACATGCAACACAAAAGGTGTGGAGTTTATGTTGGTGGTAGAAGGGAAACTAATAGGGAGCTTCATGAGTACTGCTAGGGCTGTCAATGGGTTGGTTCTACCTGACCAAACTGAATTGACCAAATCGATTATATCAGTTCTGATTCTGTGATTTTGTTCCAATTAATAATTGGGTCGGTTCTGGTTCTTCCTTGTTCCACTCCAGCTTGCTCGCTTGTCTCTGATTCAACAAGACCCTCCCTTTGAACTAGTGTTATGCATCTTCATTCTTCTTAATATAAGAATCTTTCATAAAAAAAAAAAAAATATATATATATATATATATATATATATGAGGTCCTCCTTCCTCTTCTTCTTCCTCCTCCCATTCTGAACTATATCTCATGCCTCTAGGTAGTTGAATGCCTTACGTCACGCCTCTACGTTTTAAAACATTGCTTTGTACATGCATTGTCATTGTCACTTATATTATGGTTCTGATTTTCTGTTGGATTTTGCAACTTATGGGCACACCCCACAAGATAATTCCTCTAGATGGAGCCTTAACCACCATGGGAACTTAAGTGCCACAGGATTCTATGCAATTCTGAGAAATGCCTTATTAGCAAATCCTAAAGTTTTAGGACAGTGGCATGTAAAGTGGATCTGTCAGTTGGTTCTGTTTGAGATCTGGTTCAGTGTACCCTTAAATTTTTTTGGAAATCATTTTGCTGAGTTTTTTTTTGGTTGTTATTATATTGGTGTGTTTAAGCAGGCTGTTAGAAATGAAACAGACTTGGAAAGCCTTAATGTGAAGGCCAAATATCGGAGCATGAACTCATTTTGGAAGTACTACTCAGGAGAAGAAGTAGCTCCATTTCCAACTATATTCATTGGCGGAAATCATGAAGCATCCAATTATCTGTGGGAGCTGTGAGTTACTTGATTTTTTCTCATCTCAAATGAAATGTTTTCTTGACATTGAAGACTTACATCAGTTGTTTTCATGTGTATAACCTTTTCTTTTCTTCGACTATGTTATTAGTTGTCATGGTTTCAAATGTCGCGACATTTCGCTAATGTCGCCTGACATATGTCGATGTCGAGGCTCATCGACATGGAAATGGATGGTAATATAAAAATTACATTATTTTGGTCGACATTTCTATATTTCGGAAATGTCGACCAAATCAGTCCAAATAACCAAGTTTTTCCTATTATGTCGACGGGATGTCGCCTAATGTACATTAAAATATAATATATTAGTATATTATATTAATATAATACAGTATATTAATATAAATTATTCCATTAATAATTTCTATTTAATATTTCAAATAAAATTTTTATAAAAAAGAATTAACAAAAAATAAAAACAAAAGAATAAATTTATTACTTTATAATATAAAACATAAAATATTTTTCAAGTAATAAAATATTTATTAAAATCAGAAAATGTTTATTAAATTTTGTAATAAATCATATTCTAAATTTAATATAAAAAATCAGAATAAATTTA
>NW_010729080.1:10268152-10337945 GCF_000365185.1 Nelumbo nucifera
TTATAATAAAACATAATGTATTATAACTTTAATATTTAAAAAATCAGAATAAATGTATTTCTATTTACTAGTGTGAAATAAATATATTAGAATTTATAATAAATCAAAATTAAAAATAAGAAAATAAAATATTGGATAACCTTGTAAAAACATCAAAATGCATAATAAATCAGTAAACCGTCATTTACTAATTTGTTATTGATCTTAGTTTCTTAGCTTTATATAATGGTTGGGAATAAGATAGTAGTCTAGAAATATGCATTAATGCTTCTTTTTATCATTTTACAAAAGATCATTGCATATTTCCACAATGTCTCTAATTTTTACAATATTTCCCCTCGACATTTCTGACATTTCTGACATATGTCCTATATTTTGGTAAGCGACATTTCCATCAACATCGACATTTTAAACCTTGTTATCTGTTAGTATGACACTAAGAAGACATGAGTTTCTTTCAATTTGTATATTTACTCATAGTAGTGATAATAGCCATGGGTAAAAGGTCAGTTCATTGTGGCACTAGTGTTATGAAAAAAAGAACCAAATAGCCCTAGATTTTTGTCTCCACCTAACTTACTCCCTCAACATTAAGTTCTCTAGATCAGATTCCAATACAGCCATCTCGTGTTGATTCTCTCTCCTAAAATCTCCTTCCTCTCTTACTCTTTCTAATCTGGCCAGCTTTTCCAAGGTTTCTTTTTTCCTGTCATCCTCCCCTCCAAATGTTTCCTTTTTCTTCTCCATTAGTTCTTGCTTGATCACTTGCAATTTTTTGAAGACTTTTATATCCGCTGACCCATCCACTTGCACTTCCTTCCACTTGTTTTCTACCCATTCTACAAAGTTTGGTTGCAGAAGCCATTCATTCTCGAACCTGAAAGGTTTGAAGCCTGTAGCAGCCGCAAATTTTCTCAACAGGATTGGCCTATGGTCTGATAATTGGATGAGTTCTGCAAGGTTTGAAGCCTGTAGCAGCCAGAAGCGATTGGTTTTCCTATTAGCTTACGAGTTTGTTGTCATATTGGATTAGGAGTTATTTCAGCAATTCAGTTAATAGCCTTAAAGAAAATTTTGGATTTATCTTCTTCCTAGCCCTAAGTCAGCTAGGATTTGTCTTAAGTGAAAGTCATAGTCCTTAGGTGCTGAATCCTGTTCATTTATATGAAACATTTAAAATTTATTGTTTGGTTTGGATACCTGGATGATTTGTTCAAGCTATTAGGTGCTGAGTCCTAATAGACTCTTTAGGTGCCAAGCCAACTCTTGCAGAAGCATAGGTGTTGATTCCTAGGTCATTCTATCCTATCCTTTTTCTTCTCTGTTCCACTAAAAGTAGGCCTGATTGACATTGTCTCTACACCATTTCTACAGTTCTACATTGTGCTCCCATCCTAAACAACTATTATTATTAGTTTTTGATCAGTAACTGAAACCAATTTTATTAATGCAAAGAGAATTGAAAGAATGTATGGAAGCAGTTTGTAGAAACATTGCCCAGCACTCCCAACCCATTGATCCTCCATGTTAGGAGCTCTCTTCTTTGATTTTCTTTACATTATCATTACCCGCTTGTCCACTATCCTAAACAACTTTTATTATGTTTCATAAATGCCAATTCTGCTTCTTGATATCCTCGGAAAAGTTTAAGATGCTTGGGTGCTTGGCACTTGACGGTACACCTTCCTAATACATATTTCAATAAACTAATTTACTGTTATTGATAAAAATATGTAAGGTATTGGCTTCTAATGCTTCAACTGGCCCTCTGATTCTTTAATTTAAGTTTTAAAATTCTGATTGACTTGAAAGGCCTTTTTTCTTTTTCTTTTCTCATAGAATGAAATCTAACTTTTTTTTTTTTCATTATACTTTGCAAGTAGCAATTATCTTTTTCTTTTGATAAGATTAAGCCTTCTTCCAAGATTGTGGACCTTATTTAATTTACTTTATCATTTATTTTATTGTACCTTTTGCATGTTTCGAATTATCTTTTTGTTTTGTAAGATGAAACCCTCCTGAGCTTCTACCCCTTTTATGCTGCATTTCTGCCATGTTATTGATATCTCTTCATTGAACTGTCTTATGGGCAAGCATGATCAGAACTGTAAATTTATTTTTTTTTTCAATTACAGTTGTATTATGGCTTTGTTAGTTTTTCTTTTGGTAATGTTCAATGACATCTCTTCTACCTGTTGGATGCTTTTCTAGGTATTATGGCGGATGGGCAGCACCTAACATATTTTTCTTGGGATTCGCTGGTGTGATCAAATTTGGCAACATCCGTATTGGTGGTCTCTCTGGAATTTATAATGCACGCCATTATAATTTAGGTAATTTAATATATAACTGGTTTATTGTTGTTTCTAGCCTTTTAGCCTTTTTTGGAAGCATTTATATCTCTTATGTTGTATCCAGTGATTTAAAAGGTGCATTTAGTTGCATAGGCAGGGTGCATTTCAAGGTATGTGCTTCGCCTAAGCCTATGTGGAGCACCTTTGAAAATGCATGCATCTGGTGAGCCTTGCACCTCATCTCAGTTGTGCGCATTTTCAAGCAATGAGGCTGGGAGCCCTTGGATCCCTGACCAAGCCCCTTGAGGCAAGCTCAAACGAGTCCGTGCAAGAGGGCCCTAACTTGTTTGGTTGCTGGCACTCCAACAGAACCCCCTTTTTGCTAGTGTTTTCTTGTCAGACCGACAAGGAATTTTTCATCAAATAGCATTTGATTCATAATCCTAAAATTGCAAAACCAGTCTCTTTATATATGGGCTAAAAATTTAGGACCCTCACATGGACTTGTTTGGGTTTGCCTCAAGGGGCTTGATTCAAGGGGGAGGGCTGATCTCATAGAATTAGGAAGAAAGATGTGTAAAATAAAATTAGCGACCTGAAATAATGCAATTAGGAGAGAAATAAGCCGATTAAAAGTTTCATATGCTTGATTCTTGAATGCTTGAAAAATTTTTTATACACTATGTTTGATTCATTTCTACATTCACTTTGAATATGTTTTTTATGTTATGTTTAGTAATCGTGAATTGAGTCAATAGTCTTTTTAAAATGTTCAGCTTCTTTAAAATTCAATTTTGATTTTTTTTCTGAATTAATATTATTTTTAATTTTTAATTTTTTTTTTAAAAGTTTGCACCTTGCTTCAGAAGGGGATGCCTTGCCTTGAATCTTGTCCTTTTAATACACTGATTGTATCAATGTCTGGGCTTGGGCTTATGATACTTTCTGTTTTATTATAAATTAATTTACACTTGTTATATGAAAAAGCTTGTAAGGAATAAACTGTCAGGTTGTATGAGGTGACTTTGTACATTTGTAAGCATTAAATAATTATTTTATTTAATTATTAAGTTGGTTCTAGCATATCCATCTGTAGTTTAATTGTTGTATTAGGTTTTTTATGAGCAGGACACTATGAGAGGCCTCCTTATAATGAGAATGATATTCGATCTATATATCATGTGCGTGAGTATGATGTCTACAAGCTCATGCAAGTTGAGGAACCGATTGATATTTTTCTTTCACATGATTGGCCTGTTGGTATAACGGACTATGGAAACTGGAAGGAACTTGTTCGATTCAAACCTTTTTTTGAGAAAGAGGTAACCATATACATGTCAACATCACATTAATTGGTTGTGACATACTTAAATGTGCTCAGTAGAGTTCCAATAGTATTTGTATATATGTTTCATCTATTTAATTGCTTGGGAATTGAGGATTAAGAATTATATGCTCTTGCTTTATTTTCACTGGGGTACAAGCAACAAACCTTCTCTTATACATTACCACATGTTCTCACACTTCCTAATAAGTTTAAGAACGATGCATGGTGAATTTGTCTTGGCCTAGCAAACCAACCAGACTTCTTGCAAATCAAGATGAAAGCGGATTGAGGCCAGCTTCAGATGGGCTGGAAGTTTAGCAAATGTTTTGTTTGAAACTTCAGACAAACAAAGGATAATTAGAGTTCAATTATTTTAAGCAGTGTTTTTTTTTTTTTTTGATCAATAACACTTTCATTAAATCATCAGTAGAAAATTTACAGGAGGAAGACAAGCACACTTATCTTCCAAGAGTCACTGAGAGTCTCATAAAAGAAAGGAAAAAGAAGAAAAAGAGAAAAGAATACACTAAAGTTACAGCTTAGCCCAAAACAGTAAATCCCTTTCTGCCCCTTGTTTAGCTTAACCGTCAGCTAGGGAATTAGCCGATCTTTTAACCCAACATGTCTTAACTTCCATCTCCCGCACCAGCCACATGAATTTCCTCCTCTCATTGTTATACTTCCATAAACCATTTTGATCTTTTAGTCAGCCATCCTATCACCACCTCTGAATCCCCTTCAATTATGAGTTTCTTGATGTTCAACTCATTAGCTTTCCGGACTCCTTCCATAACTGCAAGGATCTCAGCTCTAAGGGAGTCACCCACTCCAATTGGGCCTTGAGAACATGGCAGAGATGACCCCATTTTCGTCCCTAAAAACACCTCCAATCCCCGATTGCCCCGGATCCTCTACTGCATCCATCAAAGTTTAATTTCAAGAATCCATTAGGTGGGGGAGTCCAAACCACTTTCATTACTGACTTGGTCTGTGTGCAATTTGCAATTTCACCCTACTTCCTCAACATGTCATCCACAGTGTAATCTGTGAATAGTTCCAAATATTTCAGCCACTGTACCACCCTAATATGTATGATAGCCCTCAGATCTGCTGCTCCTCTTTGGGTTTCTGAGAATATCCTGGARTTTCTYTCCTCCCACAATGTCCAACATACTGCAGCCCTTAGTCCTCTCCACATTATCCTTCCCCTTTTTATCCGCCACCTGAAAAAGGTAGGGGAGAAAAGGCCCAGCAAGTCTGATGGGGGATTCCAACTGCGTCCAAATAAGGAGAAAGCCCAATCCCAAATTGACCTCGCAAAGTGATTTTAAGCAGTGTTGTAAGAGCAGTTTCTTTGTTGGGGTCAGCACCTCTTTTGTCATGCTCTGTTCGGCATATTGTATTCACCTTTTTAACTATTAAATACTAGTAACCGTTTCCAATAAAAATGTCTTGGAGTTAACAGTGAAGTTGATATTGATCCTCGGAAAAGGTTAATAATTGTTATTTACATGGAATGCATCCAGCTTAAATTATTTTTCCCTGTTATTTAGGTGGCAAATGATTTTCTTAGTGTCTCCTTGAAGCATGAATTTGAATCAAGGAGAGATGCGCAGCATTCTCTATGTAGCTAGTTTATAGACTATCTCGTTTTAGATATTTATACTTTTACTGCTTCAAATTTAGAGACAGATCAATGTTGATAATACTCTTTATTACTGTTTTTTCTCATATCCTTGATACAACTAAAATACTGTTCTCTACCTCTCAGATTGAGGAAAGAACACTTGGAAGTAAGGCTGCTGCAGACTTGCTAGACAAATTGAAACCACCTTATTGGTTTTCAGCTCATCTCCACTGCAAATTTGCAGCTTTGGTTCAACATGGGGAGGATGGTCCAGTTACAAAATTTCTTGCACTGGATAAGTGCCTTCCTGGACGCAAATTTTTGCAGGTAGTCTCCTCATTTCCTCTATGGACTTTTATGATAATCACTGGAAGCTAATGCCTTATGGTTGCTTTGACATGACCTTTAGGTTGTTGAAATTGAATCAAAGCCTGGGCCTTATGAGATTCAGTATGATGAAGAATGGCTGGCAATAACAAAGAATTTTAATTGTATCTTCCCTCTAACCAGGAGGCTTGTGCATTTGGGGTGTGTTTTGCTCTAGGATATACAGAATTTTGAATTTTTTATTTTCCTAATTTTCTATGCAGGTTAAAAGGTCTAGGAACCTAAAAACTATTTTCTTTAATGAAGGAATCTACAGGTTAACTTGCAAGATTATCGCCAGTGGGTCAGAGATAAGATAAAAACACGAGGCGCCAAACCTTTTGATTTTACAAGGACACTTCCAATCTATGATCCCTCTTGTCCGGGGTCTAATGGTTCTATTCCTGGTAATCTTTGAGATATTATTTATTTATTTATTTATTTATTATTGCATGAGGAGGTGTTAAATATGAAAACATTAGTCTAGCATGACTCTGGTAAAGGTAAACCATGGGTCGGCATTAGTTTCTGAAATCCTTACATGGAAAAAAGGGATAAGAAGAACCAGGCATTCTTGTAGTTGATTGTGGTTGCCTTTGGGAGTCTTTCTTTTTCTTTTTTAAGCATTTCCCAAACTTAATCTAGTACTTGAGAATGTATATGCCATTCAAGTGCGTCAACCAAAGGATGTAAAGTCACAATGTAGAATTAGGTATTGCCAAAGTTCATAAGGGTTTAAACCAACACTGAAATTTTATAACAGAATTTGGTGTTTGTATGGGTCTTATGGCTCATCATCATCATCATCAATGCCTAATCCCTACTATATGGGATATGATACATGAGTCCTGTTTTGCCATTCTGTTATTGTTTATTGCCATATCCATTGTAGGGGTCTTATGGATCTTCTAAGAAAAACATTCATCGTTTGTAATTGACACTGTTTCAAGTTCTCTTCATAGTTCAATGTAAGCTAATAGCTTGATGTAGTTCATGGAAACATATACCAACTTTTTGTGGTCTTCTGTGGTGGGGTGGGAGATGTCCGTTTGTAGCTGTCAACATCTATTTTGATCAAGTAGGACTGAAATTGATTATTTTGTAATTTATGCTATTTTTTATGTTTTCATTTGACATTTTCATGAATTGGTAGTTGCTCATATGAACCTACAGAGTATGTAATGGGAACCTCAAAGTTGACCTATTGTTGAAGAAATAATTGACTTTATTGCTATAGATTTTATGGATTATGAGGATTTTTTTGTAATCTATCATAGGGGATCCCCCATAGCATAAATCTATACAAATTTTAAAGTTTAAGTCAATCATCCCCACTCCACCACAAAAATGCTAATTTCTTTAGCAATATATCAACTTTGAGGTTTTCATTAATTAATATGTAGGTTCACATGTGCAGTTATCAACTCATTTAAACATCAAATAATATTCAAAAATTACATAAATTGCAATATAATCAAGTCATGTCCTAGTTGATCAAAACAGGTATTGCCAGCCATAAGCAGACTTCTCCCCACTCTACCAAAGAAAACTAAATAGATAAACAATAAAAATTCCTGTATAGGATCTTGACTATAGAAAGTTGGTATAAGTTTTCATGAATTGTATCAACATATTAGCTTACATTGAACTATGAAGAGAATTTGAAACAAGAGGAAAATTACTCTAAACCATATATCAAATAAGAACCTTGATTCTTTTTTTTTTTTTTTTTTCTTATAAGACCCTTACAAACACCTAATTCTAAGCATTAATTTTCATCCTTTGGGACTTGGACAAAACATATTTTCTGCATTATGAAAACAAATACTTTGCATCCTTTGGTTGGTGAACTTGAATGGTATATGATTCTCAATTACCTGATTAAGTTTGGGTATGGGAAATGCTTTATAATACTCCAATTAACTGAATGATATTTGTAGGCACCATGGTAAGGCGGAGGTTGGTCAGTCTCCAAAGGTCTGGAGATGGCGACAGGAAAAAGAGAGGACGTGAGGAAGAGAGGAGAAGGGAGAATCCCTATGTGAGAAACCCTAGGTGAGTTGTGATTGTGTTATCCCCCTGGGAAAGAATTGCTCTCCCCCTTTTATCAGGGAAGGAGTTATTTCCTGTTAGGAAAGAGGATCTCTCCTGTTAGGAAATGAGGTCTTATTAAGGGATCATTATTAGAGAATCCTATCCCTTTCGGATTCTCTCTATACGTGACCCTATTGTACTGACGTGGTGTGAGTGACGTCATCGTTTGGCATGTGTACCCGCATGTGTAATTAAAAGACGCACGTGTAGCCAGCATTTACTCCCGATCTACTGTGATTCCGTAGTTCTTGTAATGGTGTCGAGTTCATCGCAACTCCGGTGTGTTCGGGGTTCATCGCAAACCTGCGCATGTCTTAGCTTTATCGCAGATTCGCGCTTAGCCAAAGTTTATCGCAACTTGTCTTGGGTGAGTTCATCGCAATCGCAGATCTGCAATGAACTTGTCGCGATCGTGCGATGGGTTATGGATTCATCGCAGGCGTCCACGTAGTGTTGGTTCAACACCCTCTGTACTCTGATGGTCTTAGTGACCACTATGTACCTACAATATCTACATTTTCATTACCAGAAATTACTCTCAAAGGTAACCATTATCAACTACAAGAATGGTTGATTCTTTGTGCTCATCCTTTATTTTTTCCACAACTTTCAGAAACTAATAGCTAGTCATGTTTTACTAGAGCCATGCTAGCTTAATGTTTTCATATTTAATGGGTCAACCAATAAACTCTATAACATGCACATGTTGATAGTGTACATGATTTATTTTGTACAGGACATCAGCGCAACCCCCAAACAGAATCCTTATTGAAGTTTCTGGAACTCCCATATGTTCTCGATAGCACATCAGAATCAAATGTGTTAATGCATCTGATATCTGCAGGTACCATTCTATTTTTCTATACCCGTATTCAACATAGCTAATTTACTTGGTTCTCTTCTAGAATGTTTTTCTTGGTTGTTGTAGAATACAATGTCTTGAACTCTTTTCAGGTCTTGTGGAAATACTGATATCTAATAGCTATTTTATGTGTCTGACATGGATACATAATTCATTTAGGAAAATCATGCAACACTAAAGCTTGGCTAATGTTCTACAAGGCATGCCTTAAGCTTTGCTTAGCCTCACAGGCAAGGCTCATTTTCTTGGGTGTGCCTCACCTAAACTCAAGTGTGTTTTACCTAGTTTGTTCTGGAGGACATAAGGGTATTACTGTAATGTTGGTAACTTAATGGAGACTCTTGCTTATTCTTAAGTTTTCTCATAGTGTAAGTGTTCTCAATCTTTTGTGGATGTAGGCTACTGAGTGAATTGCATTAGATCTTGTTTCTTCCTTTTCTTTCACTAATTTTCTGGCTTATGGATCTCAAAATTTCAGGTTAACATGGTATTAGAGTACCTCTTGGACTGATCCATACAGTCCTCAAACTTCAACTAAAAATCCTGAAAAATCATAGATATCTTATTATAAATAAACTTTATCAATTTAGATCAGAAAATCCAACTTTTGGAAACAGACTTGAAATCTGTTGGAACTAATCCATCTTTGAACCCTGTTCTAAATTTCTGTTTCTAATGTGTAAATCAGAAGAAAACCAGATCGAATTGCTAACTGCAACTTCACAAAAAAAAAATCTTTATCACACAATATTTATTGAGATCAGTTCTTCAAATAGTGGCTTTGATACAAAGTAAATCTTGAGGCAGAGAAGACAATAAAACTGACAAGAATGTGAATAATATATAACACAACCCTGACCTGGATCAGAACCAACCCATTGATAGCACTATCTGAAATGGGTGCATTAAGAGTGTAGAGATGTCCAGGTATCAGAAGGTACATACAATAATAAGAGTACACCTTAACTTAGAAAAAATAATCTAGCCAATAAGCAAATACCAGTGGTAGAAATATTGCCAAATGGAGTTAGCACCATTAGGTTCCTCTAAGAATAAATACCAAGCACATGATAACAAATACTTTTCATTCGTTTCATTCATTTTTCTTCTCAGCTCAAAAAATTAAGAAGCTGAAAGAGTTTGATTATGTTGCACGAACTGTGCATACCCACTTTGAGCATTGAATTCCAAATTCTGTTTTGGGTTTATAGCCTCAGTAGTTCCAATATGTAGATTCAGAATCAATGGTTTATGGATGCATATATAGCAGTTAGAAATAGAATAAGAGACCAAAATGTTAAGCCAAAGGTAGAAAAGTTGATCACTTAGGACAGTGGATATATCATGCCTATAGGAATTGAATGACTCGGTGTAAAAAACAATCAAGAGATTGTCTTGACTTGTTTTGTGTTCACAGTTCAGTTCACATGCACTTTGTAATAGAATATCTTCTTCCCTAGCTCTAACTTGATTTATAATGGCCTTTCTACTTACTCTTCTAAACTTACTATAGATGCAAATGAAGTGGCTCTCAATGATGAAAATGAAGATGCCGAGATCGAGGATGTGGATGAAATGGAAGAACTTGCAGAAGTTGGTGTTGTGGATGCTGGGAATGATCAATGATGGTCAATAATGCTCACTGCCACTGCAATTCTCTTTTATATGTTTGATGGCTGAGTTTAGTCAAGTTTAGGGTTAACTCCTAACAAATCACATTATATTGAGAGCTTTTATCATATATTAGGAGTTGAATTACCAGTATTTACTTATAAAAAAAATTACCTGTATTTTTTTTATAGAAATACTGTATATTTTAGATTAAAACAGTAATCCAGGACCTCCAGGTCTCCATGACCCTTGGTTACATGAAGATGTTTGGTATTTAGATAGATTTCATGGGAAGCATCAATTTTGATTGTACTGGGCAGTCTTAATTTAAGTTGAGGCCTATGCACACTGCATAGGAACCTCGTTTGCTATTAAAAAAACGGTTAATGCGGTTCCTTTTCCTATTGGACCACAAATATGCATACGGTAAAATGTTATAATTTGAATTGCACTGGAACGAACGTATCACAACATTTTACATTCTGAACTAAAGGCAACAAGTTGAGGATGCCATCTATATCTGAGATTCTGTGAATATATCTTGTATGCAATTTTCATTTGAATGTCATTGCGGCTCTCTTGGGTGGATAAAATGCCAAGTTGCACAAGGAAAATAGTTATTTCAGCCCTGGTTCTTTGTTGCGATTCTTGGGAAGAAATATTGAATGGTCCTTTTGTTTTTTTCTTTTGGGTAAATGATAAAGACTCCCTTTATAGCAAGGTTTAAAGTATTGGAAACGCTATGCGTATTGGAAAGGAAAATTTAAGAGACGTATCGGGATACGCCTTGGATATGCATGGATACGGACGAAAAAATAAGATACGCATGGAAACACATGGAAATGCTATAAATACTTTAATAAATCATAAATAAACATCAATATCACTAAATATAAGACATAAATGAGCTATTTATGCATAAAAACAACACATTTTAGTGGGTTTTATGAAAAACATATTATAATCAATAAACGGGAAGCTGGGAATAGAAACATACTATCTAATTATGGACATAATAGATCAAGTAATTATTTTGCATGTTTTATTCTAATTTTCTAAAAACTAAATAATTATTTATTTTTATTCAAATAATTATTTTGCATGTTTTATTCTAAAAATTAAATTAAAATTAAGAAAAATAAATATGTAACAAAAAATTGAATGGATTTATGGATATAATAGATGAAATAATTATTTTGCATATTTTATTCTAAAAATTAAATTAATATCAATGTTTTAAAACATAGAGGCATTCCACTACCTAGAGGCGTGAAGCATAGTTCAGAATGCAAGAGGCGTAAGCTTCCTTAAGAGGAGGAAGGAGGAAGGAGGAAGGAGGAAGGGGGATTTCATTTTTTTTCTCTATCTTTAATAAAAAACTTTTATATTAAGAAAAAAATGCATAATAGTTGTTAAAAGGGGAGTCTTGTCGAAGCGGACCACTTTCTTTCCCCTTTATCTTTTATAACATTTTCTGAAAATGTAAAAGAAATTTGAAAAAACATATTTAGTTTCATTCCTTTTTTCACAACCTTGAAAAACTTGTTGAATCTTGCAAATTTATAGATGTTTTTGGCAAATTTTTACAAGATTTGACACTGTGCCAAAATGCACCAATACTCAACGATATGGGCACAATACGGCCTCGATACGATGAATAGATACGACACATTCAATTTGGTACCATGTACCGTGTCGAAAACTTGTTAGAACGATATGTATTGGCCGATACGTAACGAAATTTTGAACCTTGCTTTATACTATAGGGTCAGTGACAAATACCCCCAAACTTCATTTGCCACAAAGAACCCTTGAACTTTCACTTTGTGACAGATACTCCTTAGTCAGATGACGGAATGTATTAAATTAGTAAAATGTTCAATTAAACTTTCCTTATTTTCATTTTGGCCATTTTCTCTTAAACTCTAATTTACCAAAAATACCTCCATTTATTTTCAAATAAAACTAGCTAAAATAACAAGAATCATCTAACTGGAATAGAATTTTTTTTTTAATTCTTGATTCATTTTACTCACATGAGTCAAACAAATATGGGTCATACAAATACTGTATATTATATATTTTACAAATATTATCATACTAAAATATGGTGGATGGGTGGCAAGTTTCTTAATTTTTAAAGCAAATAACCGGGGTTCATGTTTCTTACTCTACATTTTTATAAATACGTGTATAATAAAGTAATATATACGATAAAAAGTCATTAATAAATATAAATATAAAAGTGGACTAATGGTAATTAAACAATATATAAAAGTAAAAACTCATGTGTTCAACTTGTTAAAAGTTTTTCTGATATAATAATCAAACCCATTCATTCCAGAAACTATGTGCCCTAATCAAATACGTTGTTAGGTGGATTATGAATTATGATGGTTGTAGATGTGTTTTAAGAGTCTAAAGATTGGTCAAAATGATCACAAACATCTAACTTACCAATGAAACTGGTGATTACTATGGTGATGTTTGGAACTGATGCCATTTCTCTAATGTTGTTTTCTAACATCTAAGAAAGCGGTATTGAATTTATATGGTGTTTTTTTTGAACCAATTCCTGCCGCATAGGTGTTTTTCAATGCCACATCAGCCACATCTTTTCTTAAACCATGCTTTTCTCAAAAAGGTAAAATCTATGATGCAGAAAAGGCATGATATGGGAAGAGTTTTGACCAATCAAAACTCACTTGCGAATTTTGATAAATTACACTTGATTGGCTACTACTTTTATGATTCTAATTGATCGATTAGAACATTTTCAAATATCATATCTTTTCCATATCATAGTCAAATCCTCTCAAAAAACATAAAAAATGATGTTTTTTCAAATCACACTTTTCTTGAATCCCAAGGTCGTTTGGCATTCGACCAACTATGGTGGCTCAGTTGGTAGGTTCTCTGACTCATCGGAGTAGAGACTTGGGATCAAATCCCGCTGCCACCAGGGGTTGGGGGGGGGATTAAGGGAAAGGGGATCCTGTTGTGTAGTCCCATGAATTCAAATACATGTTGGATTTTCGGATCTGATTAAAAATCAGATCAAGTTTGGATCACCCCTTATCCGATGTTGTATATATTGTATTTTTGTAATTTTTTTTATAATTTTAATTTAATATTTCCAACCTGATGTTGACTCGTCTGGTTGAACCGTTTAAACTGTCACCCGACCAGGATTTTGGGTCCGGCTTGGTCAAGACCCGTTAGGTGGTAAAAAACCGTTGACTTAGTCAAGAACTGTTTGACCGTTGACACATTCGACTCGGTGATCGGGTCGTGGGTTGCACACTCAATGCATGCAAATTTCTGAAGGCCATAACTTTGCACTCCGATGTTCGATTGGGGTGGTTTTTTTTTTTTTTTTTAATTTTGGGTAACTTTTTTAGACCTATACATCCCAAGGAGTCGTAGGTGCCTTGCCCCGCTATTTTTGCAAAAAAACATTTTTTGGCTTCAAATTGCAAATTTTAATATTTTTTATAAATAAAAAAATAAAAACTGAATTAAAAAACATAAATTAATTATAAAATAATACATATACATATCTAAAACATATTTATACATTATATATATATGCACTGACGTGGCACGATCTGGACCGTTTGACCCGGTCAATTGAACTGGAGACTCGAGATCCAAAGGCAAAAACGGTTCGACCTCTGGATCGGTTTTTAAAACATTGATTTTTTTTCTTATAAAAAAGACGTGTATTATATATATATATATATATATAATAGTTGAAATTTATATAAATTGTTATGTTTTTGTATTAATATTTTCATAACTTAAATCCGATCGGATAAGATTCGACATCCTTAACGGATTCGAGTCCGAATTGACGTTTATGAGATCTGATCGGATTGGATTCGTCTCGTTCGAATCGGAACCGATCCGTTTGCATTGTCACGCTGAGTGAATGCTGAACCTAAGCGAGGCAGAAACCATCCGCACCAGGTATATGTTCAGCCCTTCTATCTTCACGTTTTTTTTTTTTTTTTTTCTTCTTCTGTTTCTTTCTTCTTCTATCTGCAGATGAATAATCGATCTTTTGCTTTTAATTTCTTTTGCAGGGATATACAATCCTTGCTCTTCTTTGGTTTCTCAGGTACAACCTACATTCTAAGACTCATGATTGTTGGAGGTTTACTTACAGATTGATGTTTTCACTCGTTGGGGTTAGGGTCTATTGTTTTTTGTTTATTTGGAGTTTGACTGCTTTGGTTTAGGAATAATGGTTTTGGATGTGATTATATGGAATTGAGTTTCATACTACCAAGTATTTATTTGGACCAAAAATAAGAAAATTGTCCCTTTCAACACCTTGCCAGAATAACTTATCGTTTGAATAATTAGTTTCTGCACTATCATGCTACATTTTAACAAATAGAGCAGAAGAACAAAAAATGTTGTATTCCCAAGATTATTCAATTAGTGTATATTTTCCTTCTTTTGATGCACTTTATATTTATTACTTGTCTCATGTTTTCTGAGCCTTTTGGATCCACCCAAGAACAAAACCAATAAATTAGCAACCTAGCATAGAGGGAGGTGCTTATAATTGACAGCTCGATTTTTTAACCTATAAATTAGCACTAAACCTGTAAATTTACTGTTGGCTTCAGTCCTGTAGTGCAGATCGAGACCCTATGTAATTGGGTCAATTGGATTCAATTCTGTTGGATCTTCATGACCCATTAGCAGCCCTATCTAATTTTCCAAATTTGCTTGGTACAAATTGCACCAACTTGGTAATGGAAAAATAGTTTGAAGCTTTGAACTATACTCCTTGTAGGTTGTATCTAAACAGTGGAAATTTCCTGTTTGATGTCTGTATGAACCCAACCATGATGTTAGTTGGGTTCAATCCCTGGTTTCTAGTTGAGAGTAGTTGAATTGTAGCACTTAAGATCTGTATGTGTGAAGGTTTAGAATTTGATATGGATTTTGCATTACTGCAATGTTCCACTAGAACTGTTGTCAACATTGATGTACTCTTTATTTTATTGTGTTTCAATGTTGTTTGGAGTGGAAAACCAATTGACAGATCTGAGAAGATGGAGTAACATAGTTTGGCAGGTTTGCAACTTGCCTTTTTTGGCCTAGTAGTGATGTTTTCAGGCATGTGTTGGCTGTTAAAGGTTATAGGAGTGTGGGCTTACTGATGTTACTCGAAATACTTCCTTGCCATCGCCAAGGAACATTAGGAGAAGGTGGGCAACATAGTGTTTTTTTTTTTTTTTCAAATTTGTTGTGTTTTTATTTGACGGCATGTATTGGATTGCTTGTATTGAACTACTTCTTTTGATCAATTAGCAAGCTTCACTACCAGGCCTGATTTAGAAACCTCTTTTCCTACTACCATCATCATTATTTTGGGGAACTCTAGATACATATTTACACCGTTAGCCAGGTAGTCATTGGCACCAACTCCCATGCATCAGGTCTTGAGTTCAAGACAAGGGAATTACTTTGTTTGTATTGAACTATTTGTCGGAAAAAATTACTCATGTTAAACTAATTGCATGTATTGAAATAATTTCTTGTTATGTGATGAATTAATTGCATATTATGTAATACATGGAATTAATTTGGGTTATAACAGTACCTAATGTGTGGACATCGAATGTGTGGAACTATGTGGGGGCCTGCATTGATTTTTTGTATAGATGAATGCATAGATGAATGTGTGTCAATGTGAGTTATAACAGTACCTAATGTGTGTCAATGTGGGTTCTTGTCCCCTAATGTGTGGAACTATGTGGGGGCCTGCATTGATTTTTTGTATAGTTGAATGCATGAGTGGGGCTCATAGGTGATAAGCGCATATGCCAATGTGTAGATGGGGACTACATTGATATCTTAGATAGGGAAATGCATGAATGGGGCCAACTTTAATATTTTTCATAGGAAAATGTGTAATGGGACCCACAAGTACTATTTGCATGTTTGAATGTGTTATTGGGTCTCATACATGACAGTTCACATGTGTGTAAGTGAGACCCACAAGTATACTTGCCAAATGGTCTTTCGGTCTTTGTAGATTTTGAGAAGATCTTTGAAAAAATTGCAACCAAATGGTCTTTCGTCTTTGAAGATCTACTTATGAAAGCTCATCAGTATTTTGAGGTCTTGAGCTTTTGGAAGATCTTCCTAAAAAGACTTGCCAAACGCCTCCTTACTTATTGTCTGATGTCATAAATTTATGGGGCGAAAAATGTAAATTTTTACTATTAGCATCAGTTGAAGAAAGGTTTTTCTACCAAGTGAATCTCTCTTTTGTCTTTATTTTTTTCACTAATAAAAGGGAAGGTTTGAAAATTTAGAGGCAGTATGGAATGCTGTAGTAAAGGTCTACCTTGATAAATATGTCATCTATGCTTTCTTATCAACAAATGTTATCTTTTAAATACAAGTTTCTCACTTTAGAACCTGATGCATTGTCCTCTTCTCTGCAAAGAATTCATCATTGATGCCTGGCAAATTTATTATGCTTGGACAAAAGGGGCAGATACAGTTCTTTTGATTGACGCTGTATTGCCTGATCTTGACATACACTACATGACTATGACATGTAAATAAAATGCTTGGATTGGGTGCATTGGTGGAGGTCTGTTGATTGCTTTCCTACCACATGATTTATAATTTGAGTTATTGCATTCTTTTATTTATGATTCTGCTTTTGATCCATACGTTTCTCCAAAAAACTGGAAAGAAAGATTTGATATTCCATTTATATAACATGGTTAGTTTGTTACTAATGTCAAGCCTTAGTAATATGAAGCCAACCTTTGACGGTAGCTATCTTTAGTAAAAAAAAAGGCCATTAGCCAATGTTGCTCCCAACTATCCGGGGTCTTGGGAGGGGTAGATCGGGTGAAGTTCTAACCTTTGACACTTTTTCACACAAAGTGGCCACCGTCAGACTTGAACTCACGTTCTTATGCTTGCTAGCCTGAGATTTTACCGTTATACCAAGTAATGGCCCACTCTTTAGTCTTAGTACACTGAAATTTTTTGTTCTGTTTTATGCTTTCAAATAATTGCTTGCAAGTTGTTGTTTAAAGAGAGAAGGTTGATAAATATAAATGAATTTCTTGCTGGGTTTCAATCTATTTAGATTTTCTGAGAGACATTACATTATCATATTTGGTTCATTTAGGCTGTCTATGGTTGACAAAAGATAAGAGAGAAACAGAAACTTGATGGAAAGTTCCTAAGAATTTTACAATTTATGTTAAGAACATCCCCCAACTTTCTGCTTATATCTTAATTTCTATTAAAACAACATAGCTTATCTTCAGTCAGGCCTTTGCCATTTTCTATTTGCATTTTTTTTTTCTGAATGACAAAGGTTGCTCTTGCACTGATTAAGTTTGCATATTTTCTTTCTTTTCCTTTTCTTTACCCTCTTAACGTGCACAATAAAAGGGAAATGGATTTTGTTTTAGGAATTGGCTGAGTGGAACTCAATGGCATCATCAACTATGACCTAACTTTATCTCCCTAGCTCTCCTCATCAATGGAAGGCTCTATGCAGTGGCTGAATCTTGGGTCTGGGAAGCAGGGCCCATATGTAGGTCTGAGGTTCCCATAACTTCAATTCTCCCATGTTTTGAGCATTGAACCTATCATCAGATTGGTCTTCCCTAGTAAATCAACCATACCAAAAATCAATATGCACAGAAGGTTCTAAAAATTTTGTTCTATTGCATTTAATTGGACGGACGAGAAAGGTTTCTTCTCAAGTTAAAAAGAAGTTCTAAAAATAATACCCAAATTATATGGCTATGAATCATCTTATTATGCTAGTTCTTGGTATTGTCAATCTTTTATTTGGGTTCTCTTACCATATGATTTTTCTTTATCCAATCCAACTTATTTTTCTTTAACAGTGATTTCTATGGTGAATTAACTAAACATATTTAGTTATGTTCCATGGTGCATGTTGTTTCAGATGACATTCTTTTGATTGATGAAACTAATGAAGGATTAAATGAAAAATTAAGCTTATGGACAAATGCCTTAGAAACAAGAGGTTTCAAATAAGTAGGACTAAAAAAGAGTATATGACATGTAAGTTTAGTAATAATAGGAATGTAAATCAAGATACACTTAGGATGGGCAAAATGGAGGGGTGCATCTGGACTTTTATGTGATAGGTGAATACCAATTAAATTAAAAGGAAAATTTTATAAAGCAGTTGCAAGGCCGGCTATGTTGTATGGAGTGGAGTGTTGGGCAGTGAAGAAACAATATGTCCAGAAAATGAATGTGCAGAAATGCAAATGCTAAGATGGATGAGTGGAAAAACTAGAAAGAATAGGATTAGGAACGAAGTTATCCTCAGGAACCTAGAAGTAGCTCCAATAGGTGATAAAATGAGAGAGTAGAATAAGATGCTTTGGGCAGGTGCATAGAAGACCGCCAACTGTGCAAGTTAGAAGAAGTGATTTGTTACACATTGAAGGGGATAGAAGAGCTCGGGGTAGACTAAAAAGGCCATGGGTAAAAGCAATAAGAAATGATTTAAGCACTGTTAAAATAATGTTATAATAATTTAGTTGCTGATGTTAGGGCCTGTTTGGCTAATTAAAGTGTTTTTTTATTTCGTTTTTTCTTTCTGTTATGTCTGTTATTGTACTCAGGGGCACAAGGGTCTTTTCCCTTGTTATTTCTGCTGCCCTATATATATTAAAATAAAGGCTGGCACCGCCAGCACTGTTACCTTGCAAAACCCTTCTTTCTTCCCTCCTCTCTTCTCTTTTCTTCTTCTCCTCTTCTCTTMTCTTCTCTTCCTCTTATTTCTGGCCGGCTATACTGTCAAGAAGCACTAATAATTTAATAGTGGGTATGACTTTAAATAGAACAGATTGTCGAACCAGGATTTATGTAGCTGACCCCATATAATTGGGATAAGGCATGGATAATGATGATGAATGATATCTATGGTTGCTAATCAAAAGAAAAAAAAATGATATCTATGGTTTATTTTCTTGTAGATTTTTTTTTCTATTTATTTCTCTGTGCCCAAAAAATTTAAGATTTTTAAGTTAGATAAACTTTCCACATTTTCATCACTGTACTTTCTCTATTCCTTGTTTCACCTTATTTTGGAAATACACTAGCTGGATTTGCCACACATTCCACTGTTCTTCTAGGCACCCACATGAGGGAACAAATACATGTACTACATTCTATCCATTACAAAACATATACTAACTTTTTAGATGTGTACCTCTCTCATTTTGTTGTAGTGAACACCTGGGATCTCTTCCTGCCTTCAGTGTGAATGCTTTTGACACTCAAAAATCATGATCCCTATTTTGGACTTTTTCTTTTCCTTTTATGACCTTGATTGGATGTTTCTATTGTAACAGTCCAATCCCTGTTTTGGATTTAGCTGTAGTGAACATCTGGGATTCTCATTTAGTTGTTTCTTTTATGATGATTGCATTATTTTGTTCATGCTTTTTAAGATTCTTGAAAGAATCCTAAGATTTATTTGCATGGGGCAATGATATAAATAGTCACTTGTCAAATTGGAATTCCATGGGATTTACATGATTTGAGTTTTGAGCCCCAATGTGAGCTTAATTTTATAAGTGTTGATAAATTTTCAAAACATTTTCTTGACTTACCAAGCTTCGGTTTGCAGCTTTTATCAGCTGTTGTGTACTTTCCATGTTCGGGAGAAGCTGTAGTCTGTGGACTGATCTGCAGCTCACCAGGATTGACTCAACTTCTGTCTTTCCCTCAACTGCGGGTTTAAATATATTAGGAATTCCATAAGGAAAATGCAATAACAGCTTTTGATTGAACTGGAAGTGACTAGGATTGACTTGTTTTTTTTTTCATTTTTTTAAGGTAGCAATTTCATTACAGAGCAAATGGATGTAGAAGAGAGGATTAACACCACAAAAAGATCAATTACAGCAGTAATTTTTTTTTTTTTTTGAGAAAAGATATGGTATTCTATTGAAAAAAGAAAATATACAACCCCTCACCTACATAGCAAGAAACTGTGCAAACACTTACTCCACCTGTACACAAAGTAACCCAATCATTACAAAATAACAAAGTGTAATTCAGAAAAGAGCTGTAATGGTATATCTGTAAAGGTTCTGTTCATTGCAACCCAAGAGTGAATTCTACCCCATAATTGTCTCTTCTGTTTTTTCTAAATCTTCAAAAACTCTGACATTTCTTTCCATCCACACAGTCCAAAAGATTGCTGATGGTGTGCGATCTGGTCACTCCTAGCTGGACGTGGCTGCGCTCCTAGCTGGTGACGGACAAGAGACCTGTGAGGAAGAAGATGAAGGAACTCGGGGGGCTCACCCGGCGGGAACACTCCGATGGTTAAGTTAGTAACCAGACTGAAAGCTGGGAGAGAAAGAGAGAGAGTTGCAGAGAAATTAAAGAGCTAAGAGTGATGATCATGCAATACCTTCGCCTCTGGGGGTCGGGGTCCTTATATACTAGTATCCTGACATGTCAGGTGCAACCGCTTCCGAATCTCTACTGCGGCGATCTGCTGTCAGATAACGGCTTGGAGTGGCTGGCCGTTATTTGTCAAAGCTGAGCTGGTGGGCGAAGGTGATCGCTGCAGAGTACGGTCCTGCCAGAAAACAGCCTCCAGGGTTGGCAGGCACGACGCCGCTAGGCGAGAGACATGGGCACAATCTTCAGGGATGGAAGGTACGGTTGTCAAGCAGGAAACCCCCTGCGATACGCCGAGCTGCTCTGCAGCGAGCTACCTTATACCGGGCTGCTGGTGATGTGCCGAGGTGCTTCTATCTGAGGCAGGTTGTTGAGGTGGCCTACTTAGGTTTGGACAGGAGCGAGCTTATTCTAGCTAGGGAGCTAACAAGCTTAACCCGAAGTGTCTTCAGTTCGGGACACTCCCTACTTGGGAGAATCTTAGCTCGGGGTGCTCCCTACTTGGGGAGTCTTAGCTCGGGGTGCTCCCTACTTGGGGGAGTCTTAGCTCGGGGTGCTCCCTACTTGGGGGAGTCTTAGCTTGGGGCAACGGAGTACTATCTTGTAGCGAGCTGCTATTCATGGCGAGCTGTCAGGCTAGGTTATAGCGAGCTCGTTATGTTGAGTTGGAGCGAGCTTGTTATGCTGAGTTGGGGCGAGCTCGTTATGATGAGTTGTCACTTATGTCGAGTCACGTCCACGTGTCCCCTCGTTATGAGGTCGGGCCAAATCACCCTCCATCAATTGCCCCCCACTCCCTGGGCCAGGGGTCCTGACCTGGTGCGGGGAGTTCACAGCGTGACGGGTGGATTTGGCTCGAGGTTCAGGCCGTCCAATCAGACAGTTCGTCGGTTGGACCAGTTCGGCTGCTTGGCTCAACCAAGTATAACCCAGGTCGCGTGCGGTTTACGCGCGGACGTCACGCGATCTATAGACTCCGCGGATGCCAAAAAATGCGCTAAACTGATTTCGACCTAGAGGGTCGTACAACCAGTTTTCTCAGGAACCGTCAGATCTTCTTGATCTCGACCGTTGATCCCCTGACCTTGCGGCTATAAATATGGGGGGACCCGAGTCATTTTCTCCGCCATAAGTTCACTAGCATTCGCCTTGAGGTTGCGGTTAAAGTCCTCAGCTTGGGTTTTCTAGTTCGTCAGTCTTTCAGTTCTGTCTCTCTTCTTGGTGAGTCTCCCCTAGCTTTTCTTTTTCAGTTTGGTTCAATTCGTAGTTATGTCGCAACTTAGTTTTGATAGTCTCTTGGATGAGCCCGAGGAAGGTACCTCGGCTCAGGTCGGTCCTCCCGAAGTGGAGTCATCCTGGGGGGCACGAGAGGCCACGGATAACCTGGCGCCCACTTCTCATCGAAGTTAGGTGCCGGACAGGTTCGGTCCCTCGACGCTGACTGTGGATAAACTTAGGGCTTTGATAGGTCGATACCACCTCCCGGAAGAGTACACCTACAGTCTCCCCATAACTAACTTCCCTTGGGAGCACGATCATAATGAGATCGTAATCTTCGAAGAGCAGTTCGTGGCTGGTCTTCGCTTACCTCTGCATCCCTTAATCATCGAGATCCCGAAGTTCTTCAACATCACTATAGACCAATTACACCCAAACTCGATTCAGAATGTAGTAGGGATGATCTCTGTTTTTTACGAGTATTGTCTGCCTCTGGACCTCGAAATTTTTTCTTCTATTTTATCGATCAAGAAAAATTCTTCCTGCGTCCTTCCCGAGCATAGGCGAACCTATTACCCGTCACCTCGCCCAGGCTTTAAACTTTTACACGAACTACCCAATAGGATCCCAACCTGGAAGCGAAGTTATTTCGTAGTTCGTAATCCCGCAGGGTGGCCTTTCCCTACCCATTGGAGGGCTGCCATTCAGGATTCTGGTGTTAGGCTGGACCTGAAGACAAGGGAGACGCTCCATTCGTGGGCAGAGCTCGGCTTCCACTGCAAGGACTACCTTGCCGAAGATAAGCTTGTGCAAGCCAGCTTGAGTCCTGGTAGGTTGTCTTTGGTTTACAGTTATTTTTGACAGTTGGTATTCTTGTTGATGTTGCTAACGCCAGGTTTTGTTGTAGCTCCCATGCATCTCAGCGCGGACAAGCTTCTTGGGCGGATGAAGGGAAAGAAGAAGAAGCGAGCTACTAAAAGAGCTCGTACTGAGTCTCCAGAGCCTGTCATCCCTGAGCCCGAACAGCCTTCTCGTGCGCCTCCGGTGATTGACTTGGAGACGGAGAAGGTCCCACCTTGTGCGCCCGAGACGTCCTCGGGGCCCGCCCCTGCGACGACTGTTGCTTCCTCAGGGAGAGGAGAGACAGTTCAGAGTATCCTGACTCCGCAATACAACCTTCAAAAGGGCAGAGGTTGTGTACTCTGAAGAGGTCGCAAGTTGGGCTGAGCTAACGCCTGCTCAGCTCGGAGCTCGGGCAGCTACCCACTGCATGGTGGTAAGTCTTGTTTTACTTTGATTTTTGTATCTGTAGCCTTGGCGGTACTAACTTATATTCTCGACAGGTGAACTCCGCCGTGCACGCCTTGACCTACCAGTCTGAGTAGCACTTAAAGTGGGCTCTAGCTGCTGAGAGTTCGTCTCGTGAGGCTCATACTGAACTGAATTTAGCTCGTGGCAAGATCCATCATCTGGAGAACAGTGTGCGAGCTCAAAAAGAGCTTATCGAGTCACTGATGTTAGAGAAGGCGAATCTGGAGCGTAAGGTGGAGAACCTCGAGGCGGATGTCAAGGAGTGGACTGAAATCTTTCTCCAGTCCATGGAGGAGGCCAAGGTCAAGGCTGTCCAAGATTATAAGAGCTCGGAAGAGTTCGAGGGAGAGCTGGTTGAGGCTGGGGCGGAGGGCTACCGCAAAGGCTTCAAGCTCAGTAGGTGGCTGATCAAGCGCGAGTTTCTGCAACTCGATGTGAGTGTCATCACTACCTCACGAATCACAAAGGAGGTAGCCCTTGAAGCTGCTGAAGACCCGGACTTGGAAGCGGAGAGCGACAGTGACGACATTGCAGAGACCAATGCTGATGACAAGGCTGGCTCCTCCGCCAAGGCTTCGAGCAAGAGCGACGAGTGCCCCAAGTAGTCCTTTGTACTGTGAGCCTGCGAGCTCAACTTCTTTTCTTCTTTCCCCCTTTTGTGACGAACTCTTTATAATGAAATACACTTTTTGTTAAGTGTTGTGCAATTGATCTTCTGACCATGGTGATTTTTCCCGAACTGTTGAACTATCGAGCTAGATGACCGAAGTGGGGGGTTCCTCAGTTTGTTGTTTCTCCGAACCGTCACCCAGTACTTTGGGGCAATTTTATGGTGTATGCCGAGGTGAGCGACATAGTAAGGTATATGCCCGACCTGTCTGCACACAGGCTACATGTTGTAACAACCATTACAGGTATTCATACCCGAGCTGGGTGTGCCTTGGCACTTCGCCTATGCCAAAGAGGCGACTAGGTCTTTGATGGTGCCGAGGTCCTTTGTCAGCTCGGTATTTTAGCCCTTGGGCTGAGGGAGTGACTTATAGTCCACTCTTTGGAGCTCACCCATGCCAAAGAGGCGACTGGGTCTTATATAGTGCCGAGGTTCTTTTATTAGCTCGACGCTTTGGCCCTTAGGCTCGAGGAGCGACTTGTGGTCCACTCACTTCTGGAGTTCGCCCATGCCAAGGAGGCGACTGGGTCTTGTAGTGTCGAGGTTTAGCTCGGCACTTTGGCCCTTAGGCTCGAGGAGTGACTTGTGGTCCACTCAGCTCAGTAATTACAGGTAATATTGCCTTAGGTTGACAATATTCCATGCCCGAGGTACCTGCTTCCCTTCTAGGGTTTCGAGCTCATAAGTCCTTCCCCAAGTACCTGCTTTACTCGGTAGGGTCCTTCCCAATTTGGCCCGAGCTTACCAACATCGGGCTCAGGTACCATGACTTTATGAAGAACCAGGTCTCCGACGCGGAGGTTCCGCTTCTTGACCCTGGCGTTATAGTATCGAGCTACTCTCTGCTGGTAGGCCGCGGTCCTAATGTATGCAAGGTCCCGTACCTCATCAAGTAGGTCGAGGTTGGTGCGTAGTTCATCCTTGTTTGCTTCGTCGTTGTATGCTTCCAGGCGTAGCGTAGGGACCTCAATCTCGGCTGGGATCACTGCCTCCACGCTGTAAGTGAGGTTGAAAGGGGTCTCGCCCATTGCGGTCTTCATCGTGGTTCGATAAGCCCATAGTACGCTGGGCAGCTCATCTACCCATAGTCCCTTAGCTCGGGCTAGACGTGCCTTTAGTCCGCAAAGAATGGCTTTGTTTGTGACCTCCGCTTGACCGTTTGCTTAAGGGTGCGCCACCGAGGTGAAATTTTGTTGTATTCCCATGTCTTTGCACCAGTTCGGGAACTTAATGTCTTCGAATTGTTTGCCGTTATTAGAGATGAGCACTCGGGGTAGTCCGAAACGGCAAACTATATTCTTCCAGAAGAAATTCTGCACACTTCACGCCGTGATCGTTGCGAGAGGTTCGGCCTCCACCCACTTAGTGAAATAATCAATTGCTACCACTAAGAACCTCCTATGTTCTGTTGCTGGTGGAAACGGTCCGAGTATATCGATCCCCCACAGTGCAAAGGGCCACGGGCTGGTGAGGTACTTGAGGTCGGCAGCGGGCTGGTGGTGGATGTTGGCGTGCTTTTGACACTTGTCACACCTTCTGACAAACTCAATCGCATTTGCCTTCATCGTTGGCCAGTAATATCCCTGTCGTAGCGCCTTCTGGGCGAGAGCCCTGCCCCCCATGTGTCCGCCGCACAAACCCTCATGAGTGTCGCGGAGCACGAGCTCGGCTTCATAAGGTCGTAAGCAGCGCAGATAAGGGAGCGTGTAGGATTTTCGGTACAACCGTCCGTCTATCATGACATATTTGGTTGCCTGGCGCTCTACCCTTCTGGCAGCATTACGATTTGCAGGGAGGGTCCCGTGTAGTAGGTAGCTCGCGAGTGGATCAACCCAGCTCGACTTTGCTTGTCTGACAGGAGCGACCTCCTCTGCCCCCTCGAGAATGCTAGGCCGAGGCAGGTTCTCTATGTACACGGTTCTCATGGTGTTATCGCTTGTGCTGGCTAATCGGGACAGGGCATTGGCCTCAGCATTCTCGGATCTTGGGATCTGCTTGATGAAGTAGGGCTGGAAGTTGAGTAGAGCCTCTCTGACTTTGGCTAAGTAGGCGACCATGGTTGGCTCGCGAGCTTCATATTCGTCGGTGACCTGGTTGACCACGTGCTAGGAGTCGCTGCAGATAACGATGTGCTTAGCTTTTACTTCATTCGCTAGGGCCAGCCCGACTATCAACGCCTTGTACTCTGCTTCATTGTTGGACGCAGCGAATTCGAAGTGTAGCGCATACTCCAATTTCACACCGCTTGGCCCGTACGGAACGATTCCAGCCCCGCTACCCTGCTGATTTGACGAGCTGGGCAGGTTAGGTGTGCGATTCCATCCACACAGTCCAAAAGATTGCTGATGGTGTGCGATCTGGTCACTCCTAACTGGACGTGGCTGCGCTCCTAGCTAGCGACGGACGGGAGACCTATGAGGAAGAAGATGAAGAAACCTGGGGGGCTCACCCGGCGGGAACACTCCGATGGTTAAGTTAGTAACCAGACTGAAAGCCGGGAGAGAGAGAGAGAGAGTTGTAGAGAAACTAAAGAGCTAAGGGTGATGATCACACAATACTTTCGCCTCTGGGGGTTGGGGTCCTTATATACTAGTATCCTGACATGTCAAGTGCTGTCAGATAACGACTTGGAGTGGCTGGCTGTTATTTGTCAGAGCTGAGCTGGTGGGCGAAGGTGATCGCTGCAGGCGAGAGACGTGGGCACAGTCTTCAGGGTTGGCAGGTACAGTTGTCAGGCAGGAAACCCCTTGCGATACGCCGAGCTACTCTGCAGCGAGCTACCTTATACCGGGCTGCTGGTGATGTGCCGAGGTGCTTCTATCTGAGGCAGGTCGTCGAGGTGGCCTACTTAGGTTTGGACAGGAGCGAGCTTATTCTAGCTAGGGAGCTGACGAGCTTAACCCGAAGTGTCTTCAGTTCGGGACTCTCCCTACTTGGGAGAATCTTAGCTCGGGGTGCTCCCTACTTGGGCCGTCTTAACTCGGGGTGCTCCCTACTTGGGGGAGTCTTAGCTCGGGGTGCTCCCTACTTGGGGGAGTCTTAGCTCGGGGTGCTCCCTACTTGGGGGAGTCTTAGCTCGGGGCAACGGAGTATTATCTTGTAGCGAGCTGCTATTCATGGCGAGCTGTCAGGCTGGGTTATAGCGAGCTCGTTATGCTGAGTTGTCACTTATGTCGAGTCACGTCCACGTGTCCCCTCGTTATGAGGTCGGGCCAAATCACCCTCCATCAATTGCCAAAGGATTCATTTTCCAAACTACTTTTCCTTTTTTACTAAGACCCTTAGTTAATATCTCCACCACAGATTTTGGAAAAACAAAAGTGTAATCCAAAAAATGCCCAAAATATTAGACCACAACCTTCTAGCAAAAGAACAATGTAGAAATAAGTGATCAACAGATTCCACTTCCTCATTTCAGAAGATGCATTTAGTGTTATCAATTAAAATATCCCTTTTCAGTAAATTATCTCTAGTTAGACATTTCTTTGGAGCAGCTGTATGCCAAACACTTCCCAAGGGAAACTACTTTCCCCCCTCTCCACCAGCTTACTATAAACAGACTTAACTGAAGAACTGCCATTTTGCACCATCTCCATTCTCTTTTGTCAACTTCCCCTGATCTACTTGGGATAAAACTGTAAGGTTTATGCAACAGGTCAGCCAATTGCTCCACCTCCCAATTGTTTAAGTTCCTCCTGAAAGTAGGAGACCACACTGCTGTACCATTTTGAAGTGTCAAGAAGTTGCCACCAAAGCTTCCTTGTTAACAGCTAAGTCAAATATCCCAGGATAGATCTCCTTCAACCTATTTTCTTCGTACCAGAGGACAGAGGTCATCCCAAAACCCTACCCTCGTAGCATACCCAATATTATATCTAATTCCATTTAAAAAGCTGATTTGGTACTTTGAATACCTGTCCACCGGGCACACCTATAAGTAAGAGTAATATCACCTGGATTCCAGCTATCTCCCCTTTGATCATATTTGTCATGAATAATTTCCCTCCACAGGCTGTTCATCTCCTCATTATATCTCCAAAGCCACTTTCCTAAAAGAGCCATATTGAAGAGCTTCAAGTTCCCTATTCCCAAACCACCACTTTCTTTAGGTTGACAAACCTTTTTCCAGCTCATTAAGTGAACTTTCCCCTTGTCCTTCCAGCCACTCCATAAGAAATCCCTCATCAAAATTTCCAATCTCCTGACTATACTAGCTGGATTGAGAAATAAAGAGAATCTGCAGGCATGGAACTCAGAACACTCTTATTCGAAGTGACTTCCTTTATCTAGGTACTTAGTCTTCCACCCTTTCAATCACTGGATTCCAAACTGATTTTCAAATGCACTTCTCTCCTAATGGAATCTCCAAGTATCTTGCAGGTAATTTGCCAACTTTACAACTGAACAAATCAGCCAATAAATCTGTATTCACCCCCTCACCAGAAACAAACAATTCACTCTTAAAAAAGTTGATTTTCAAACCTGAGATAGCCTCAAACCATTTTAAAATGAAACCCAAATTCAGAACTTTGTTCAGATCAGCCTTGCAGAAAAAGAGAGTGTTACTCGCAATCTGTAAAGGAGGGATGATCCTCCTATCATGCACCCTAAATCCCTCGATCAAGCTCAGCTCCTCCGCTCTATTGACAATCTTGCTGAGAGCTTCCATGATTCAGATAAAAAGAAGGGGGGAGAGAGGGTTCCCTTGCCTGACCCCTCTTGAACTAAAAAATTTTCTATTTGAGCAACCATTAAAAATAATTGAGAAGCCCATATTTGAGATACAAACTCTGGTTCAGTTCCTCCATTTGATCCCAAAGTTCATCCTTTTGAGCATATAATCCAGAAAGGATCAGCTGATATGATCATAGGCTTTCTCCAAATCCACTTCAAGAAGCATATGACCTTTTTCTCTTCTCATCTAAGAGTTCAGAAGCTCGTTATCCCCGAAAACTCCATCCAAAATTTGTCTCCCACCAATAAACACACTTTGATATTTTGAAATAATTGACCCCATTTTGAAAATGCCTGTCATTTCCTTGAGTTTTTTCAATGGTTTTATTGGACTTAAACAGGGGCTCCATCCACTTCTTTTCTTCTTCACTTTCTTGCATTTTTTAACCTTTTGTTTTCTCATAGGTAATCTGAAATAGGGTCTTCTTTTTCCTCTTCATTCTGTTGTTTGATTTTAGCATTTCTCTTACTTTTCTTGGTCTGAAAAGGGGGCTATGATCCTTTGTTGTTTGTCAATTTTCTATTCATTTTAGTTCTATACTATTCATTTTAATTTGCTTATTCGATTATATTGGCATTGTTATTTGTTAATTTTCTATTTTGCATGAACATGCATATGTTCTTCTACTGACTTATTGGTTACTGATTCATGCATTATTTTCATTTGAATATGTTATTATTGACTTATTATGATGTAGTCTCTTCCCATCGAACATCCAGCCATGGTAGTGTCATCTAAGCCCAAGTCTACTAACAGTTCAACAGGAGCTCAGATAACTGAAGGTGATGAGATCGTATGTGATTATTATAAGAGACCTAACCACACCCTATGTGTTGATTTCATACATCTTATATACAACTTGTGAAATGATCTACACAATTGATTATAAAACACTACTATGTAATTATTAATAAATATAAAAAAAATATATTTTTCATATATGACATATTAGAGAATAAAATATATCAAATATGAATTTATCTAATAATAAGAATTTTTTTATTAACAAAAAATGGTAATAAAAATAATAGAAGTAGTTCTATGCTTAAAAAAAATTAGTCATAATATTTGGTGGGTTGATATAGCTCTTAACTTGTGCAAACCAAACTTTGGGTTTAGATGGACCCCACCTTATTGGACGAAATGTCTGAGTGCCCACCCCCAGCCCATCTTCCTAACTTGCATAGTTGGCTGAACACCCCCTGCAGTTTCGGAGATCACTGCCGAGAGACAGGATCAGCTGCCCATATCGCCTGCCCAACGGGTGCCCCGCCGACCACTGCCTATCCCCTCGGTGCATTAGGAATGTCTCCCATGATAAGCATGAAAGATGTTCCCAGTGCACAGAGGGGATAGGCTGTGGGGCACGCTCTATGGACAGGGACAGCCGATCCGATCACCACTGCAGTACTCCGGTGCTTCACCAGAGCTTCACTGGTGAAGTAATTAAACAAGGGTGTAACAGAGTATAACAGGAAGAAAGCAATCCAATTTTATGTATGTTGTTTCGTTGCATATAATCTAATTCAATTTATTTCTTTAAGTCTAACAGCAGATATTTATTTGACTGATTACGATGAATTTGAAATTGTAGATTGAAAATTTCAAAGAATAAATGAAACCCAAATGCAGTTATCTAGAATTCCTCCACAACCCAAACCCAAATGATTCTCTTGGATTAATTAAGATCACAAAATCAAAATAACAAAAACTGGACCTGTAAAATGGAAAGGATGAATTGCCTATGAAATGGTTATAAGTAGCACAACCTAGTGAAACGAAAATCTAAGTAATAAAAGTGAAAGGCTTAATGTAAAGTGAGTTGATATATTTAATGAAAAAAATAAATTTTTAGCTCTTTTTTGATTAATCAAAGCCAAGTCAACAAGCTCATTCAGTCCCATGTTCTTCAAACTTTAAATGGGCTCCATCCCAAACGAAGGCCCATCCATCAAATCTCCATGGCTGTGCATCCTTACCTACCAGATTTCTCCCCTTTTTACACTAATGCTAATAAGTGATGGTTGAAACCCTAAACTCTCAAAGAAATAGGGGCCAACAGAGAAGATATAAAAAATAAAAATGACTAGTTCCCACCAAATTCCTCCCCTTCTCATCGTTTCACTGTAGGGAATCCTCAGATTTGCCAGAATCAATAGCCATCGGAACCCTGCCATCAAAGAAAATGGCTACTTAAGGTAGAAGACTATCTTGCTTCACTTGTCAACGAAGGGCAAAATTGTCTTTTCATTCAAACAGTATATGATAACAATGAAAAGGTATGTTTAAGTCCTTTATGAAAACTCAGGGTATGCATTAAGTCTTTTACCCTCATTTCTATTAACCATTTATGCCGGAAACCTCAGATAGGTTAGAAGGATTATGAATTATGATGTCTTTTCAGAGTTCAAAGATTGGATAAGCAACTAAGAGAAGCACAAAATTGTCATGATCATCCAACTCAGCAACGAAACTGCTGATTACCGTATCGGAGAACAAAAGAATCAAAAGGAAATATTTTTGTTGCCGCTGAGCTGTAAGTCCCAAGAAGTTATCCGACGCTCAAATCAGTAACAAAGGGTAATTGGCATAAGCCGACGAGATGAACCAACCAGGTGAACTGTGAGTTGTGGGAGTGCAAGAGAGCTCGAGAGCATAAAAATGCATATGAGCACGTACATAGTTTTACTTTTGATACTGGGCTTTTGCACAGCCATCCAGTGACCCATAAGTAAAACTGGACCCGTCAGATGGCGGTGCCTCTGATATGATCCACGTGCCCCATCACTGATGGGTGAATAGCTCTCGCGCCATTTCAAGTTATGCATTTACCATTAACATGATGCACGTGTCACTTCTTCAGTTGTCTAGTTGAACACGTGTCACTTCTGGATTGGATGTCTAATGGCCCCGTTTTTTATCCTCAATTGGGCCACGTGTCTACTTTTGACTGTAGCACGCGTTACAACCGCATCAATTCTCAAATGTTTGATTAGGGGTCCAAATGGGTTCCAGAAGAGTGACACTTAGGTGTGAAGCACGATTGGATCTTTGTTGTGTACAAGTAGAACAGTGAAACCAAAATTTTATGGGACGTTTTTGACATCTCATGAGATCCATCACATTGAATCATTTCTAAATAAAGTAGCCTTCTCGGTTACAGTTTTAGGTTTCAATTAAAGAATAAGCGGAGTCGATGATTGATTGAATCTAAAGTTGGACCACCTGCAGAATTTGAACATCTTTGAGTGTCGGTTGATGTGGGCCCATTTTATTTCTGTCTTTTTCATGGGCAACATCAATAACGTAACTCGCTAGGAAATTGCAACCCAACCAAACCGTTTTGAGCTGGGACCCATTAATGGCCCATGATATTTTTCAGGCTTTTAGTGCAAGCCTTGGGCCTCATGGCCCACTATGCTACAGATTTGCTATATGGAAGTATTGTAGCTAAACCCGGTTGGCGTAGAGATGAGAGATAGGATAGAGTTAAACCCGGCTGGCGGTCGAGATCTACTTCCAAGGATAAATGTCTAATGGCAAATGTACCTATCTATCTATGATCAACTACCGAGGACTTTTCTCTTTATGTCATGATCCAAGTTGCCACGTGTAAAGATCGATTATTAAACCCTGTCAGAATCAATTTGAAAAACAGGTCCAAAATTCTTCTTCCCTTCCTTTTGAGAAAACAAAGGAGAAAAGTAAAATGGGTAGAGACAAGATAAGGCTAAGATAGTGATATTGGCCCCATATTTCCCCACCAAAATCCAATAACTGCTTGCCAAGTTATGTGGTTATTTTCCATCTCGGACCAGCAAAGCCCATTACCAAAGTCTCCCTGGCATCATTATCTGTCTCCTAAACGCTCATGGTGGTCCAATCCATTACAGAAACCTAAGCCTAAGAACCCAAGTTCAAACCTGAGCTGGGTTGAATGAATCTGGTCAGACTAAGGCTTCAATTCTCTATCTATCATAAAACAGGCTGAGGTCATCTGGAAGTTGGAAGCCACACGCAACGAAATCATCTAATTTGAGATCTTTAGCGATCTGGGTCACATCATATACAATGTTGTCATCGTATTTCCATCTCCCTTTCAAGTTTCAACCTGGTAATGACTTCATTTTTTCACTTAACCAAGCAATTTGGCTAAGTTTTGTCAGTCTAATATTAATCAAATATTAGACCCTCTCTGAATAGCTAGGATCTCTAGCCCTGCCTCGACCCAATACCTTGTAGTCCAATCTTATCCTGTGTAATTGAAAGCATTTGGAGGTTCAAATTTCAATTGGCAAACGCCAAAATTAATCAAATCCCTCTTCGTGAAAAGTTGGGCTTCGATTAAATTGGTTTAGGATTAGCTCCAGGCTTAGGGTGTGATTTGGGCACACCCCATTTTTGACAAAGGCACACCCCTAATGTCTCCACTGTTAACAAGCCACATGAATTAGCGTGTACCAGGTACCCCACTGAATTTATCTTCCAGAATCCAGACTGTAGCTAATCGGGCTGGGCTGAGTCAATGGCCAAAGAACACCTATCCTATTGGCCCCAACTAAGTGGGCTTAAAGTTGCAACCCATGGGCTAGGATTTGAATGACAAACACAGGGTCAGTCCCAACTTTGCTGGGTACATCACCATACTACATTTCTTCCTTGAATACTTCTCCAAGGAAATAACCATCAATTATAAGCTAGAGGGTCAGGCTTCAAAGTCTTACTCAAGATAATGATGAAAGTTTCTTGAGAAGAAGAAAAAAAAAAAAGAAAATCATATTACTGTTAGTTAGCACAGATGTAGCTCTAGTCATGATGCTATATCATTTCTTATCACCAAAACAAGTGATGCAGGATCCATTTCTGCCTTTCCTATGGTATTAATTAGTAAAAGAAAAGAGAACATCATCATTGTTTGTTAACCAAACTTTGATACTTTAACTTCTAAGGAAATCTTTTTGTCTCCTTTTGTGCTCCCCATAAAGTTTGACAACCTAAATCTTGTAAAATATTCTACACAAAAAGAAAATTTATTTAGATCATAGGGCATTACCACAACTTTAATCCTGGTTGATATTTTAGCATTTCTTGCTAAGAGTGTGATGATAGATCAGGTTATATATGGCAAACAGGGTCAATCTTGAACTATACTGGTTACTAATTGATGATGCACAATCTTGTTGCTCCTAGCTGGGAGGTAGTTTGAACGTCAGACTAACGTGTGGTTGGTCAAACTACAAGAAACATAGTATCAGAGGTCTTGGGGTGTTTTACTTAGTGTGGGCACTTCGATGCTTAAGTGAGCTTGATTTACTTTGAGAGTAATAGCAAGTGAGAGTTAAATCACACGTACTTTATGAGACTGGTGGTGATGCCCTTATATAGGCGAGCTATCGTAGGTCTCACGAAACATATCTGAGATCTCTGACCCGTATAATCAGGAGTCCGTTTCACACCCGGAGAAGGACTTTGTGTGAGCTAATAAGACTTATCGAGTCCGCCCGATCCAAGCGGGATAAAAATAAGGCTCGCTAACGTGCGATGTGATCCCAGAAAGATCGAAGACAACTGACCAGCTTCTAGAAGAGGGTTATATGGCATCTTGACAGGTCAGGACACCACAAGCTGCTCTAAACTTGGTCTTAGCCGAGATGTCCAAACTGACTTGGCCTGCTGAAGTATTCAGAAATACTAAGCTATCATCCCAATCATCAAGTCGTTCTACGTGTCCGCATGCTAATGGGTGAGGCTAAATTATCTTCATCACTAGTCAAGTTGAGGTGGGAAAAAGTTGGACCTTATTGATGGGGCTCTTGAGGAAAACCTTGACTTGGGTCGTGTGTGGTCAAGTTCTTCATGACTACTTAAGACCAGGGATCTGACCCAGTTCATTCTTGGGCTGAACTATAGCAATCGGGGGATCCAAGGTAGCAGGTCATCTCAGAGCTTGTCGTTGGAATTAAAGTGAAGTCCAACAATGTCAAGGGGCCGGGCTCTGTTGATAATCATGCTGTATGACGGTGCACCAACTAAATGATATTCAATGCTAAATTGTAATGAGCTGAGGGAAAGAAAAGCAGACAAATTAGCTAATGTTTGTCCCATAACATCCACTCAATTATTTCTTACTTTATCATGATATGACCATAAGGTCCCATGTAAATTTCGTATTGCTAATTACATGCATGGAATGAAATGCAGGAGCTTTTAGTACATTATTGGCTTATTCACCTATTCATTGAGGGTCTTTTTTTTTTTTTTTTTTGAGAATGATTCAGCACCCGTTTGAAGTGTTAATTGGATAAATAAGTTCTTATAGGATGAGTGGTGCTTATCCTAATATGTGCTTACATGTGTTTGGTGAAAAAATCACTTCTTTCAAACAGGTTAGTATAGGCATTTTGAAAATTATGTGATGGGTCAAGACAGTCCAGAAATGCAATAATCACTTATTGAAAAAGTGCTTAAAAAATAAGCGAAAATTTGACTTTTTCAAGATGGGCTTATTTTCTTTAAAAATAAATACTCCCAAACGGGAACCTATAGAACTCCACTCTTTTTGTTTATGCTTTTAGAAAACAAAATCATGCATATTGGAAAACACTTAATTTGTTATTAAATATAAAATATTTTAAACCAAATCTACTTGTAGAGACAATTAGGTTTATGTATATTTAAGCATAAATATATATAAATTATTGGATTTGATTGGAGTGAGTTCATACTCAATCCAATTGTATATGGAGAGAAAAGGGCTCCAAACAAATTGGGTCGAATTACTATACCTAGATCTCAATTTGATTCATTTATTTTTGGGTTCAATAAAATCTTATCCATCGGATCATATCCAAATTGAACCAAACTTTGATATTGAATGCCAGTGATAAACCAAACTATAAAAGATCAAAATATTATATGTCCAATGCATCCTATCTACACCAACTAGAGAAGTATAAAAGGAAAAAGAAAAGGATATTCTCTAAGGAATATGATGATGTGCAATCCGGTCGGTCTTAGCTGTTCGTGATCTTGCCTCTAAACCGAGTAGCAGAGAACCTAAAACGGGGGAGATGAGGAAGTTCTGGGGGGAACCCGGTGTAAAGGCTCCGAAGCTTAAGTTAAAATTCTTCAAAGGCAAGATAAACCAGATAGCGCAAAGTTTGCATACCTCCTCTTTGAGGGTGGAGAGCCTTTTATAGCCACCTCGCACACTCACTCCTAGACCCTTGTCAGGTCGGGAATGAGTATTTCCGTGCTTCTGCCAGTTCAGGCGTCATCGCCTCTACTGGGGTAGAACCGTCACTGCTCCTTTTGTCGGAGCCGTCTCTGTAATTGGAGGCAGCGGTGACAGGTGACGGTGGCAGGTGGCCGTTGGAAATGCGGCCGTCAAGCGTCAGATCCCAAGTCAGTCAGGTGCGCCGCCCCTGGACACGGACTCCTTCGGTGTCAGGTATGGCGTGGTTCGTCCAGTTCAATGCTCCGGAAGCGAAGTGCCTGGAGCAGTGCGTGAGGTAGTCTCGAGTTCGAATAAGGGGAGGCCCCGTACTGTCATAAGACGGGCCAGTTCGGGTCTCTGCTATGTGTGACTCGGGGTCAAAAGGGAGAGGTCGGGCTCCTCCCGGGGAGTCCAATCGCTAAGTAGGGAGCTCGGGCACTAAGTAGGGAGTTCGGGTGCCTTGCAGAGAGTTTGACCATTAAGTAGGGAGCTCGGACCTGCTGGTCCCTTCCCTTTGGCGTTTGTACCCTCGGTACGCTGTTTTAAGTGCCGAGCTACTTGCCTCTTTTGCCACGTGCCGTGATTTGCGAGGTTGGGCCAAATCTTCCTTCATCAATTGCCCCCCACTCCTCGTGCTAAGGGTCTTGCCCTGGCGCGGGGAGTTTGTAAGGTGCCAGGTAGATTTGTCCTGTATTTTGAATCTTGGTTCTGCTAGCGCGAGGTGCGTTGTCAGGGTTTCTTGGGTTTCCTCGAGTGTCCATTTATGCGGGAAGCGTGTTGGCCTGTCTAAGTGCTGATAGATGTGGCGGCGCGCGCGTTGTTTCGAAATTTCAAAAGAAAAAGGCGCGCCTCTTAGGGGCGCGAAAGCGGGCGTTTTTTCAAATTTGAAATAGACGTGCCGCTGCCGTTTTTTCTGAGGAGACGTGCGCTGGCGTTTCATTAGTTTTGAAAAAGATGCGTGCCGTCGCTGCCAGTTTCAGAAAGACGTGTGCTAATCACGTCTCGGGCTCGGGGGACGTGCGGTCAGTGCGGTCGTAGGCCGTTGGATTGGCTTTGATCTAAGCCATTGCCTTTCGGTCACAGTGAGCATAAATAGCGGGGGGGACCCCAGTTGTTGTCGCTTCTGTATTTATCTCGAGCTTGCGTCTGAGTCTTAGCTTGCATCCAGTTGGCGTCCGGGTTTTCTTTCAGCTCACGGTCAAGGTCTTCTGTTTGTCCGAGCTCCTGGGGTCTACAGCTTTTGTCCGGGTGAGTACTTTCCTGGGTCTCGTTACTCCCAATGTCTAGCTCGGATGGCTCAGGTAGTCATTTCAGCAGGTCTGATGCAGGTTCTACGAACCAGGTTGCATCCTCCGATAGCTTTAGCGAGCCGGAGGTAGAGCTCGAGGAAGAGTTCAAGCCTGTAGGCCGTGGTGCTTTGGGTAGTTTTGTGTCCACCTCTCGCCGGGGTCGGGTGTTAGACAAGTTCGGCCCTTCGACCATGACGCCCGAGAGACCCGAGGTGGGCACTTGTTTCCAGGCATGAAGAGGAGAAAGCGGGTTGCCAAGCGAGCTCGCGCCGAGGTGCCTCAGGATGCGGAGCTCGAGGTGTCGGGCTACCAACCAGAAGATCCGCCCAGGGGGCCCGAGATGACCCCTCCGATGCAGGAGCCAGGGGGGGGCCCTTACGCTGAGACTACATACACAGGGGCTCCAACATACTGTGGGGCTCCCGCTTATTCTAGGTCTGCTCATATGCGAGCTGGGCCCTCGGGCTCGGGGGCCTCGGGGGATTTCAGGAGTGTGTTGACGCCAACCTATGCTCTTCAAAAGAGCAAAGAGGCTATCTTCCCCGAGGAGGTCGCGACGTGGACTGATCTCCCTCTGCATCAAGTGGCCTGCCGTGCCGTTACCCATGCCATGGTGGTAAGTGTTTCCCTTTCTTAGAGCTCTTTGGCTTTTGTTTTGTTGGTTATTTTGATCATTCAGTCTCTTTTGGTAGGTGAATTCTTCTATTCACGCTTTGGCGGCTCGGGTGGAGAGGAGCTCGAGGCAGGCGCGAGCTGTCGAAGAGGCTCTTCGTGCTGCCGAGGAGGCTGCTCGTGCTGCTGAGGCTGCTGCTCGCGCTACCGAAGAGACTGCTCGTTTTTCATGGATCAGGCAAGCAAGGTCTTAGAGAGATGCCGAGGCCATGGGAGTGGTGGTGAAGCATATGGCGGATTTGAGGCTGGATCTACAGCATCAGGTCGAGTATCTTCAGGAGGATATCAGGGAGAGGACGCAGATCTTTTCTCAAGGTATCGAAGATGCCAAGAAAAAGGCTATTGATGAGTACATTGCTTCGCCGGGCTTCGATGATTTGATGGTGGATTCGTATAGGAGGGGTTTTAAGCTAAGCCGGTGGATGATCCGGAATACGTACCCCGAGCTCGATACAAGCGCCATATCCACTTCGCGCATAACTCAAGAGATGGCTAATGCTACTGACATCGAGCCAGACTCTGAGGGCGAGGCGGGGCCTTCGGGTTTTGTCGAAGTGCCTTCTGATGACGAAGAAGTAGCTTCGGGCTTGTAAAAATATTTCTTTTTTTGTACTACCCTACTTTTTGGAATGGAAAGATTTGTTTAAGTGCTGGTTATTCTCTCCCGAACTGAGCATATTTGCCGAACTGAATATTCGTCCGATCTGTTTTCTACCTGAGTTAACCGCACCTGCGCGGATTGTTTTCTTTGCTTTCTTGTGCTGAGATTCCTTCGTTAGCTCGGCATCCTAGCCCGTAGGCTTTGGTGGTGATTTTACCCACTTTGCCTGGTGGTCTATAGGTAGTATCGCCTTAGGTTGACAATGTTCCATGCTTGGGGTACTTGTTTTCCTTCTAGGGTCTCGAGCTCGTATGCCCCCCCGAGTGCTTTTTTTACTCTGTAGGGGCCTTCCCAATTTGGTCCAAGTTTCTCTACGCCGGGTTCGGGTACCATGACCTTACGGAGAACTAGGTCACCGACGCGGAAGTTTCTCTTCTTCACTCGCATGTTATAATACCGAGCTACCTTTTGCTGGTAGGCCGCAGTTCGGATGTGCGTGAGGTCTCTCACCTCGTCCAGTAGGTCGAGGTTGGTGCGTAACTCGTCTTCATTTGTCCGCTCATCGTATGCTTCTAGTCGCAGCGTAGGTACCGCCTCGGTGCCGTAGGTGAGGTTAAAGGGGGTTTCTCCCGTGGTGGTTTTTTCCGTGGTTCGGTGAGCCCATAGAACACTTGGTAGCTCGTCCGCCCACAACCCTTTAGCTCGGTCTAGTCGTGCTTTCAGTYYGCGGAGGATGGYYCTKTTCATTACTTCTGTTTGGCCATTTGCCTGCGGGTGTGCGACCGACGTGAAGTTCTGACTAATTCCCATACTTTGGCACCATTCTTGGAACTTGATATCCTCGAATTGTTTGCCGTTGTCGGAGATCAGTACCTGAGGTAGCCCAAAGCGACATACTATGTTCTTCCAAAAGAAGTTCTGTATGTTTCGGCTGTAACTATTGCCAAAGGTTCAGCTTCTATCCACTTCGTGAAGTAATCTACTGCCACCACTAAGAATTTTCTCCCGCCTGTCGCTGGTGGGAATGGCCCCAGAAGGTCGATGCCCCATTGGGCGAAGGGCCATGGACTGGTGAGGTATTTGAGGTCGGCAGCAGGCTGATGGTGGATATTGGCATGCTTCTGACATTTGTCGCATTTTCTGACAAGCTCGATGGCCTCTGTCTTCATCGTTGGCCAGTAGTATCCTTGTCGAAGTGCTTTTTGGGCGAGGGCTCTGCCCCCCAGGTGCCCGCCGCACAAGCCTTCGTGAGTGTCGCGGAGTACGAGCTCGGCTTCGGCAGGGTGCAAGCATTGCAGGTAGGAGAGCGTGTAGGATCGTCGGTACAACCGTTCGTCTATTATGACGTATTTGGCTGCCTGGCGCTGCACCCTCTTGGCTGCGTTGCGGTCCACAGGGAGGGTTCCGTCTAGCAGGAAGCTCGCGAGTGGGTCGATCCAGCTCAGCTCTGCTTCAAAGACGGGAGCGACCTCTTCTGCCCCACCGAGAATGCTGGGCTGAGGTAAGTCCTCTACGTACACGGTTCTCATGGCGTTGTGGCTCGTGCTGGCTAATCGGGATAGGGCGTCGGTCTCAGTGTTCTCTGACCTCGGGATTTGCTTGATGAAGTGTGACTGGAAGTTGAGCAGAGCCTCATTCACTTTTGCCAAGTATGCAATCATTGTGAGCTCGCGCGCTTCGTATTCGCCTGTAACCTGGTTGACCACGAGCTGGGAATCACTGCAGATAACTACGTGCTTTGCTCCAACCTTGTGCTAGGTTCAGCCCGGCTATCAGTGCCTCGTTGTTGGATGCCGCGAACTCAAAGCGTAGTGCGTATTCCAACTTTGTTCCTCTCGGGCCGCGTAGCACTATTCCAGCCCCGCTGCCCTGCTGGTTCGAGGAGCCATCTACGTGAAGGATCCAGGGCTCCTCATCCCAGTTCGCGCTTGGTCTAACTAGGAGAAGTGCTACACTGGCTGCTATTTCACGGGGTTCGGACTCGATTGGTTTGGGAGCTCCGAGCTCGCCCGAACTAGGGATCTCGGGCTCGACCAGCTTAGGGGCTTTGAGGCTAAACGTGCATTCTGCGATAAAATCTGCCAAGGCTTGGGCCTTAATAGCAGTTCTTGGCTTGTACTAGAGGTCGTACTCACTGAGTTCGATGGCCCATTTCGTCAGTCGACCGGAAACCTCGGGTTTGAGTAAAACTTGTCTTAGAGGTTTGTCGGTCAGGACGATAACGGTGTGAGCCTAGAAGTACAGGCGGAGTTTCCGAGCTGCTATCACTAGTGCATATGCTAGCTTTTCTATCTGCGGGTACCTTGTCTCTACTCCCAGTTCGGTCTGTAGGGGTTCCTTGACGGAAGCACCGATCTGGAGTGTGCAAGTTGGGTCCGCAGGCGAAGTCGGGATTGTGACTTTTTCCTCTGTGGGGGAAGCTTGTTCCTCGCCTTGCTCCGCAGGCTGCTCCATCTCGAGGTCGTCGGCTGCCTTGCTTTTTCCCTTCAGGGCGGCAACATAACACTTGCGGGACTCGAGCTGGTCACCCCGCGCTACCCCCACACCGAAGTCCGTAGGGAACTTCATGGCCAAATAGTAGGTGGAGACCACCGCCCGTAGGATGTGCGTGATCGGCCGCCCTATTATGGCATTGTATGGGGAGGCAGTCGCGACCACCAGGAAATCATGGTTGGGCTTGACCGCACAAGGCCATGTGCCGACTTCCACGGGTACTGTTATTTTTCCGAGGGGCCTGGCTTCCTCTCCACTGAAACCCACAAGGGGAGTCCGCCGAGCTGCCCGCCGAGCTATAGCTGGTCAAATGCGGATTTAAAGAGGATGTCCGCCGAGCTGCCCGAGTCTACGAGTACGCGTCTGACCTCGAAGTCGCTGATCCTTAGCTTAATGACAAGCGCGTCATCATGGGGGTAGCGGACTCCTCGCGCGTCGTCCTCCGTGAAGAAGATTGGTTCCTCGGTCTTTGGTCTCTTTGGAGGGTTCCGCTCCTTGAGGGCCGCTTCGCAAACTGAAGTCCGGGCTGCTGCCGAGGTGCACCCTGCTACCATCGAACCTCCCACAATTACATGGATGGTTCCCCAAACTGGCCTCTCCACCGGAGGCTGTCGCTGCAACGGTTCAGTAGGCCTGCTGCTAGATTCGGGGGCATCCTTTTCATGCTCCCCTGGCTGATCTGCCTTATTGTTATTATTGTTGTGTTGTACAAAGTTTCTTAAGTATCCGCGACGGATGAGCCCCTCTATCTCGTCCCGGAGATTATTACACTGCTCGGTACTGTGACCATGGTCCCTGTGGAAGCTACAATACAAATTCTTATTTCTTTCGTTCGGAATTTCCTTTAGGCGAGGTGGCCACTTCACGTATGGGGCGTCCTTGATCGTCATTAAGATCTCAGTCCGCCTTGTGTTCAGTGGCGTGTAATCCGTCCGAACTGCTAGGGGAGCTTGGAACGATTGGTTCGGCTTCGGCTCTCGGGCCGGGTTTTTCCGGTCGACTGGGTTAGAGGGCTCGCCTTCCCTCTTTCTTTTCTCGCTCCCACCCTCGGTTCGTTGGTTGATTTCTTCCTCTGTCCTCATGAACTTGTCCGCGAGCTTGAGGAATTCGGCCACGGTTGCGGGCTGGTTAGCTACCATGTGCCATTTGAATTCTTTGTGCGTTACCCCTCTTTTTGCTGTCGCGAGCTGCACCGCGGGGTCTAACCACGGTATCTACAAGCATGCTTTGTTGAATTGCTTGATGTAGCCCCATATGGATTCTCCTTCCCTTTGGACTACTCTGAAGATGCTTTCTTCTGCTCTGGGGCACTGTTTGCTGGTGACAAAGTGTGCGGTGAAGACCTGCACGAACTGAGCCCAACACTTTATCGACCCGGGGGCCAGGTTCCTGTACCAAGTGCGGGCTACCCCCCTGAGGGTGGTGGTGTAGGCCATGCACATGCATGATTCGCTGGCCCTGGCGAGGTGCATTTGGGATTGGAAAGCGTTAATGTGGTCATTGGGGTCGAAGGACCCGTCATACTTGTCCAGGGGTGGGAGTTTGAAATCTCTGGGCAAGGGATCCGCCAAGAGTTCCGAGGCGAGGGGGGAGGGAACTGAGAGAATCGGGGCAACTCCTACCTCGTTCGAGCTCGTCTCTTTGTCTCTGAGCTTTGACAGGACATGGGTGGCGGTACGACGACTTGATAGAAATGGCAATAATATTAATCAACTCCGTACATTGATAGAAATGGCAATAATATTAAACAACACTTTAATTAGTCAGTTAGTAAGATTATTAATATGTATGGACCACTTGCACAAGATGGAGAATCTGCCTTTTTCCACACACACCTCTTGTATTATACAAGGGATGTCAGACCAACTTTACTTGAGTGGATTGGAATTCACATCTGCACCGCACATAGGGCTTCCCACAAATATCTCACGGCATATTCTAACCCTGTATTTATTAATTAGGAACATGGTTTTTAAAATCGGAATGGACCAGAACTGGAAATCGGTCATTTGACTGGTTCTGTTTTTTTTTTAACCTGTTTTTTTCTCCAAAATCGTTGATTTTGGTCAGCAAACCGCTGAACCGGTTATTTAATCGTTCGAACCGTTCAAATGATTTTGATCGTTTTTCAAATTTTTTAATTTTTTAATTTTTTTTGTCAGAACGGGCCAACTGTTCAGATCAAACGGTCAGATCTTTCGAACCGATGACCGGACCCCTGACCGGTTCGATTTTAAAAACCATGATTAGGAACATCTCCCACTGACAACTTTGAAAGAAGTTCCGGCACATGCTGAGATATGTATGTGGGGCACTTGTGGGGCACCCTCTGTGGGGCGCAGATGTAATTTCAGTGGATTAGCGAGTGATTTGGTTTGAAGGAAAAAATAGGGAAAGGTGAAGAATCCTTTACAAACCTTCTATAGGTTTTTCTATCTTTTCCTTCAAATCAAATATAGCCTAAACTTAATAACAGTGACGATGATAAATATCACCAGGGCCCAATTGAGCATTGGCCATCAGGATGCAGATTAGATGATGAATTTATCATATCCCAATGCTGTAATTACATGCACAGTTTTCAATCAACATGTTAACAACATAACAATATCCACGGACAAGGTACCAGAGCTTAGATCAAGTGCCTGTTTGGATCAGTTTTTTTTTTTTCCCAATGAAGCTATATATTGTTGGTAGCTTCTCCAAAGTGGCTCAGTAACGCAGTTGAAACAACGCTGAAGCCCTCCCTAAAAAGTGAATTTAGAAAAATAAATTCTACAGAACTCTCCTCACACTCATATCTTCACAATCAGTTCTGAATTTCTTACTTTAATTCCATTTACCCTACCAATTCTCTTATTTGGTTATGACACAATAATCTTTTTCTTCTAAACTATTCTTTGTAAGCAACTAAATTATACATTACTCAAAAACAGTGAATTTAGAAAGAAAAAACAAAAGAGAAATATAATTTAGGGAAATAAATATCTTTAAGTTAAGTTTCTGAATTGATAAGGATATTAATAATATGATTAGTGCTTTTATTAATTTGATATCTAGAAGTCATTTACAGACACAATACCTAACCTATTATAATTATCTAAATAGTTAATTAACTTCTATCTTTTCCACATAAAAAACAAACCTAATTGGGTGATTATAATCATATAGTTGATCACCCCGTTGTAGAGATGATCACACCCCTCCAAATGGAAGGCATATACAGGATCAAATCCAAGGAATTGTAACAAACTGAGGGTAGCCTAGTTGATACACTGGATGAACTGTCCTAGTAGTAGTGCCGTTTAGAATCCCGCTATTATCATACAACTTTGTAAAAAAAAAAAAAAGAGAATTTCATGATTAGTTGATGTTGTATTGTTTTGTAGCGGCCCCTGTGGGGGGTTGCCACTCATATACCCTATAAATAGTCAATTTGGGCTCTCCCGATTTTCACCAAACATAGCTTATCAAAACTCAAAAGAAAACGAGAGTGAAAGGGTAAGGAAAAACCTTGAGATTTTCTTTCAGAGATAATCAAGAATCTAACCTAATTTTGGTTGCGACATATCATCAATAGTTAAACTTCTATTAGAATGCCAAAATAATAATGAAGCTAAGACCAGATAGCTTTATGTGACAATGGATCTAAATAGTCTACCTAATTAATAGTAACAATTTTCATTAACAAAAAATGAATACATTTTTCACAATCAGAATTAGAGACAAATGGATTGGACTGATGTAATTAGGGAGAAAATAACCGTTGCACCTAAAAGCATTGACAAAGTCTAAACTCAATATTGTAATATACTCTTCTAAAAGTATTATCAAATAAGACTATTGTTAGCATGTATGTATGTAACTAATTAAATATTTAGGGGCACTAGGAGCAAATTCACATAGACGATGTTGATGTGAAAGAGCTGGTCCATCTATCTGACAAGCAATCTTCTAGATTGGTCACAGTCATATAGTGTTTTCCTCCATTAATCACATATCCAATGTTGTACATTTTGAACAAAAATAACTTCCTACATATAATAGTATTTAAAAAAGAGAGAAAGATCGATCAGCCCAGGGTCAGAATTTGTAGTTTTAAAGTACAGTTGGGGTGGATGTCAATTTGGAATTGATGCCAATTACGGGCATTAGTATATAGAGTGGGGGTTTTTGACATTTTGAATATTTATAGATCTGCAGTGGAAATCAGAAATCTGCATTAAGCCTATCCGTACTCTCAGTTTAAAAAATTGACACATGAACCAAAACAGCGCAACATGAACCACAATTGGATTTCCTCCTCACAAAATTAGTCCTCACAGCCCTTACAAGTACGGAGATGTTCCTGATCCAACTTACATGAACCCACCTTTGGCTACCACCTCATCTTCCATTTGTTAAAATGGAGAAAAACAAATTCAGTCCTAGTCTTCTCAAATGGAAAATGTGGCGCCATGTCATAGCTAGCCAACAGTCCCCTATCCGCCCTAGTGTACAAAAATTCCTTTCCAGCGTGGCTAAGTATAGGCACTTGCCTACAATATGCCAATAGCCTTCCTTGAATCATAGGTAGAGCATGAAGTGCCAAAACTTCTTTTGAACGTCCTGCTAGGATAAGGTTATTACAAGGGATAGGACAAGGTTCCATGTGGATGAACAACCCTCTTGTAGTCCTGCAGCTGCACTCTTTGTGACCCAGCGTCCCACATTGTAGGGACCATCTTACCAACCTTTCTCTCTGCATGTCTTCTCTCTATCTTGTTCTTATTCAATTGAAGAGGCAGCAGTCCTTCAATACTATTCTCCTCAGTCCTCACTATCTTGCCAATGAACTAGCCCCGTTTCTGCTACCTTTTGATCAGTTCATGTGGCCCAACCTTCTTAGAGCAGAAAATATTTTCTAGAACACCACCAAAAAGATTAGTTCTGAGCTAGCCCAAGTGACCCACCTCTTTGGTGATGAATCAAATGGAATCCTGACTTATTTTCGGCCTCAACTTGTGAGATCAAAATCAACTTTCTTATTTCCTTCACTCACTCAGTAGGGGGTGGTGAGAGATGGACACGTAACGTGGATATTCAAACCGACTGAGCGATTATCATGCAATCAAAACCAGAGAATCGTTCTGGTGGGGGTGTTGGGCTGTAATAGAAATCAGCTCCACCCAAAAGCCAAAACCTTAGAGATAAGGTTTGGAAGAATCCAACCTTGTCCACCTCCCTTCATGTGGCTTGCTTTGGATTCTTTGGGCTTTTGGGCCCCACATGGGACCCAGATTGATGAAACCTTACATAATATCCCACTTTTTTTTTCCTTCCTTTACTCAAAAATAAATTTGACGGAATCTGCACTTATTTCTTCCACCTTTCACTTTCAGTTGAGCACCCATGTGAAAGAGTAATAAGTCTTCAGCATCATAAGCATTTGCTGTGTTGTTTATGAATGGAGAGGTTTGAATGCAACAGCTTTGTGAGTCATATTGAACGAGTCTACCAGTTGGACCCTTCAGAGAAGCCTTAACACTTGTCCTAAACAAGACCTCTCATAGGCATTTGCTTATGCGGCTTGTTTGAAAATATAAAATAAACCCTTTTCTTACTCTTCAAAATTCAAGATATTATACGTTTTGAAAAGAGATTTAAAGGTCTAAATAAGGAAGATTTGATCAAAATCAGGTTATAGTTTATGGTTTGATTAAAGCAAATTGATGGTCCAGCTTGGTCAAGTCCGGAATCTTTATATTTATTCATAATTGATGACCGGATCAAGGAATATATCAAAAATATTCGTGAAAAGGAGAGATAATAAGGACTGCTTTCTTGTTTCAATCATCGAAGTGAGCTTTCCTTGAGCCCTATTTTATAGGGGAGAGTTTCGTTCCTACTTCCTAGAACGATCGGATCCTCGCCTCCACCACAAATTTTGGGGGTTGGGACTTGGCGTGTGACGGTGTGTGACACCCAAAGGCCAAAGGCCAAATCCCAATGTAACAAAATTAAGGTGGGAAGTTTCTCAAGGATTTTGACACTTCGAATAACGCATTCAAATATATATACGTCAATGGTAATACATAACTGGGTGGGCTCTGGTTGTCGGTATACTGGCTACGGTTCAATTCCCAAGGGGAAGATTCTAGAACTGGTGGTTCATTTGATGCCATAATCATCAGAAAATAAAAGAAAAAAATTTATGTATTATTTTTAATCTATTATATATTTTTTTTAGAACTGTGACATGGTCATGTTGGGTTAGGCACAATTTTTTAAAAAAAATGAAAAATTAAAATAAATTAACATAAATAATAAATCAAAAAATCTTAAAATGTTATTTGATATATACAATTATTTATATATAAAATAATAAAATTAAATTAAAAAGATATAATAAACTTGATATAAATTAATATAATAAAATTGAAAATAAATAAATTATATATGAACTGAATAGGACAGGCCGGACCATTTTCCCATGTCATGCTGTGCTGGCCTGTGGACCTCAAAACCCTCAGCCCCCGGTTTTGGGGTTCAGAGTCTTCAGACTGTCTGGCTCGGCTTATATGGTGCTGAACTTCTGGCGGCCTCACCCACATTACAGCTTTAATATTATTCCAAAAATTTTGATTTATATAAATCACAAATATCATGGAAATATTATATGTTTTAAGAAGCATAAACATATTCTCCCCATAACTTTATAAGCTACCAGAAGCATAAACAAATATCATGGAAATTTTTACAATACGTGAAAATTTTTTTAATTTTAATATAACCAGAGGTAGGTTAACAAACCAGCGCCCAATAAAACTTCGAAAGAAAATTAAATTAAAAAAGAAGTACAATGTTTAGAGTATCATTACATCCATTGCAGTATAATTGACCATTACAAGAGATGAATCCTAACTATTAATTGATGTCAAATTTACGGACAAGATGAAATTTGTAAGAGGAGAGAGCTACTAATAGACTATAGGGGGGAGGGGGAGGGGGGGCTGTCACTCAGAACTCTGCATTGGGTTGCAGAATACCTAACCCTATTTTAAACCATTGAGCAGAAGCTATGACATATGAATGATCATCAATCATGCATCCATCATCCATATTAGGGTTCATCTCAGCTCAAGGCTCAAAGCTGCAACAAAATCTGTTCCAAGGCACTTCCAGCATGATCTAACACGCAAATCTCATCATGAGATTGGAATCCATCACATATACAAACTGTGTGGTGTCAGATCATATTGGAAGCAAGTTGGAATATATCTTGTTGGGAGTATATCTGGTCTCTAAGGTAGGAATCTGAATCTCCTCCCAATAAGAAAATCATCCCAACATGTAGAGATGCAATTCATGCTGATTAGGGTTGGATTTTAATAAAAAATAATGAGCCCAACTCAAAAACTGAGCCTGAAACAATATAAAATGTTAATCCGGACAAATATGAATCGCACCCCTGTATACAGCTGCAATTGCGCTGTTTTGATATTAGATTCGAACTTCATTTTTACAAAATTATAGTGATGGTGTACAATCCGGTCACTCCTAACTGGCACGTGGCTCCTGAAAGGTACCTGAGATGGAGAAGAAGAAGAAGAATCCCTGGGGGCTTACCTAGCGGGAATACTCCGACGCTTAAATTAATATTTTATAGAAGAAGCAAGGAGAGGATGAAGGCTAAGAGTGCAGATAGCGCGAGTGATAGAAGATGATACCTCTGTTCTTTGAGAATAGGCTCCTTATAACAAAATTCCGTTGCATCAGGCCCACTGGCCTCTGACAGGGCAGGTATAACCGCCACTGTCAGCCTGCCACAACCGTTACAGGCAGGGCTGAGGTGTCACGCACGGGGCTGTCATTGTAGGGTATGTGTCTATCAGGTGTAAGACACCCTCTAAAGGTGGCAGGCACAATGTTGTCTGACGAGGGACATGGCTGTTGTCCCAAATTTGTCGGGTACGGTGGTCGGGCAGGAGATCTTCCTGCGGTATACCGAATTACCATTTCGCGAGTTACCTTGTGCTAGGCTATCCCGTAAGCGGCAAGCTGCCTGTGGGAGCCCTGAGCTCTATTGGGAGGAGCTCGGGCATTAGGAAAGGACAGGGGGCCCTGAGCTCGGAGGCAGCTTGGGGTGCCTTAGCCCCGGGGAGGAGGTGCGGGCCGGGCGGCTCCTGGCAAGTAGTCCATCCCGCCAAGTTGCCGGGCTAAACTCGGTGGGACCTTCCCATCGAGTTGCGGTTGCGCCTGTCGTGCTGTCACGCTGAGTCATCGCTTGAGCAAGGTCACGCCCACGTATACCCGTGCTACGAGATTGGGCCAAATCATCCTCCATCATATAGGATTTTAGGTTGTATTTAGAAATGATGTAAATTAAAATTGATAAAAATATTTTTGCTGGTTCAATTTTATCAGCATTTAAAAGGAGTATAAATCAATATCGACATAAAATTCTACTCCAATTTGTTTTTGTAGATGTTTGAATGGAGTAAAGTTTTACAACATAAATCATTGTAAAATTTCATTTAAATTAGAGTTTTATCAATGTAAAATTCTAGGCTTATCTCGTCACACTTTTTGAAACTCAAATAACGGTTCAATGTAAACATCATCGATATATTTTTAAGGACCAAACTCAACAACAAATACTGCATTAACTTATAGAAAGTGGAAAAGAATCCATTAGTTTTGAAATTGAAATAGGGACTGACTCCATTGTGTTATGCACAATTGGTTGGTTAATGTTTGATGTGATAAACCCAAATCCTAAAAAGAAAGATTCCACATCGGTGGATTCCACTTTTTCCTATACCCCTCTTTATACAAACCACCACATTCTTTCTTATTCTCGAATACAACAGCCCATAACTTTAAATCGATTAGTGTACAACTCCATGTTATACTTTTAACTTTTACATCCGAAGGCAAATGTGCCCACGCCGTTCTAACAGCTTTTTGTAATCTTGCATTTTAGGAGGTAGCACGATAAAGATTGTTTGAATGAAAGCCAAATTCTGCTTAGAATGGGCTTTGCCTGACCGAAGCCGAATTCATTCAAATGCAGCATCGCACAACCATAATCAATTAGACACGGGATCTGTTCCTCATAAATGAGTGTCTCACATGTACATCCACTATGCATTGTGTGAGGAGCAGATTCGGTCTCAATCAATTAATGGAAAACTGTAATACAAGGCACACCCGTATGATCCTGTATGGCTGAATTCTAATTGCTTGCATATGCTATTGCTCTACATGGGAAACAGTGTTGCTAATTGCTGACAGAGTAACAACAGGTAACGTTAAAGTGTCAGGACAGCTCAGTGCAAGGGAAAAGCGACAAGTGGTTTTCCTTCCCAAAGATTCTTTTTACAGTTTTGGAGATGGAGATGATGTTGTAAAGCTTTAATGGAAATGAAAGAATATGCGGGCCCCTGTCCTCCATCAACCTATGCCCTATTTTATTTCTCCCAACTTTTTAATTTTTTCTGGTGTATATTTCTTTTATTAAATTTTAGTTATTTTATTAATATTTATTTTTTATATGAAAATATTTTTAAATTTATATTACCATTTCATGTATTAAAACACTATTGAGAGACTTCAAATTTTACAATTACATCGTTTTTTCATCTAAGATTTAAGTATTTGATTCTTATTTATTTGCATTGATCGTAAATGAATAAACTATACATATTTAAAAAAAAGTTTCATGGTACATATTGTAATACCGATGACATTGTTTTAATTGATAAAACTAATGAAGGTTTAAATTAATGCAAAATTAAATGTACGACAAACATTGGATTAAAATAGAATATGTGACATATAAATCTAATAATAATAGGAATATAAATCAAGATACACTTGGGATTGAAAATTAAGAGATAATTCAATGTGATCATTTTCAGTACTTTGGTTTAACAATTCATCCAAAGAATTAGAGCAAATTGGACAAAATGGAGGAATGCATTTGAAATTTTGTGTGATAGGAGAATAACACTTAGGCTATGTTTGGTTTGAAGGAAAAGGTAGGGAAAGGAAGGGAAATGTAAGGAAACTTTTGCAAACCATGTATAAATTTTCCTCCTTTCCCTATTTTTTCCTTCAAATCAAACACAATCTTATATTAAAAGAAAAATTCCATAAAACATTTGTCAGGTGAACTATGTTGTATGAAGCAAAGTGTTGGGCAATTAAGAAATAACGTGTTCAAAAACGAGTGTGGCAGAAATACAAATACTAATGGACTAGTAGAAAAATTAAAAAGAATAGAATTAGGAATGAAGTCTAACGAGGGCGGATTTGGCCCTCCAATAATATTTTGACACATGGCACCTCGGAACAACTAGGTGACACCCGGAACCACTTTGGCAACAACTTGCCTTAGCCAATTTGATGGTGTCCCACCTGGCTGCCCGGCCCAGGCGTGACCTGGCGGCCTGGCCCTGGTGCGACTTGGCCCTGGCGCGAACTGGCAGCCTGGCATAGACGCGACCTGGCGGCTTGGCCCAGGCATCGACTTGGCGGCCTAGCCCAAGCGCCGACCGGGCGACCTGTGAGACGTGTTCGGCGACAAATTCGGCATGCATATCCAAACACTCCCACGATCCTTGGAAGTTTGCCCACATGCCGAACGATCCGGAGGGTGGTCAACGTGCACGGCGGTTACCTCAGGGAATCTCGGACCACTTAAACAGCTTCTCAAAAATCTTGGATATGGTGCGTGAAGCCCACACCAAACAATGCATATGTAAAGGCACCAACCCCAATGGCATGGGGGGGCAAGTAAACATATTCTAGCTCCCAAACTTTATGGTTTTTAGCTCGCAGTCTACTATGAGAGTACTGACTTAAGCATTGGAGCAACCTCGTCAGGTTAGCCACCCCGAGTCCTTTGACATTGATTCCTTGTAGGTCTCTGAAGAACTATGAAGCTCAACAATCAATCCATCTCGCCACCAGCCAACTCGACACTCTATTAAGCTCGGCACCCAATAGGCAGCTCGGCACTCTAGTCAGCTCGTCACCTAATAGGAAGCTCGGCCCTCTGGTAAGCTCGTCACTTAAGCTGCCTAGCTCGGCCCAGTCATCTCGTCACCTAACCTGCCTAGCTCGACCCAGTTAACTCGGCACCTAATCTGCCCCCAGCTCAAACCAAATGACAAGGTACTTAGCACAAAAAATTTATACATGACCAAAAAATCGATTCGTCAATTGACGCCGTCTATGGGAAACGCTACAAAAAGCTAAGTTCTCATCCTCCGAAAGAATAAGTCCTCCTCTTCTAGAAAGCTAAGTTCTCACCTTTTAAAAACTAAAAGCTCTCACTTTCTAGTTTGCATTTTTTATGAACTCAAAGACTATTCAGGAAGTTGATGTCCAACAGACTAAGCAGCTCTACCAACTTTATTTCAACTCGGATAAAGCCTCATCAGTCCTCTTCGTGAGGTACCCTCTACAAAGATGAGCTCTTCGTGGCTTCTGCGGGAGTAGGCAGCCAACAGACTGCATGGACGCCCTTGCCGGTCGACCCTTCCAAGGCTCTCGTGCAAGCTGGTGACCTAAAGTCAGTAGTGTTGCCCCCGTAGGTCAAGCTCCTAGTGGCTTCTTGTAGGAGTGGGTAACCGACGTCACTAACGAGGCAGATGCAGCGTAGTTGTAGCTCTAAGGCGCGACAGGGCGGCCTGCCCCAGGCACAAGCTGGCGGCCTGCCCCAGGCGTGACCTGGCGGCCTGGCCCAGGCGCGACCTGGCAGCTTGGCCTAGGCGTGACCTGGCGGCCTGGCCTAGGCGTGACCTGGCAGCCTAGCACAGGCATGACCTGGCACCCTAGCACAGGCGCGACCTGGCGGCCTAGCACGGGCGCCGATCTGGCGGCCTGGTCTAGGTGCGAACTAGCGAGCTGATAAAAGACTTCGGCTCCACATAAGACCTAGTCGCATTTTCAACATGGGCAAAATCAAATATCAAGGGGAGTGGATTACAAGTCGCTCCCAGAGCCTAAGGGCTAAAGTGCCAAACTGTCAAAGACTTCGACACAACATAAGACCCAGCTGCCTCTTCGGCATGGGCAAAATCAAAGATCAAGGAGAGAGGACTACAAGTCGCTCCCAGAGCCTAAGGGATAAAGTGCCAAACAGATAAAAGACCTTGGCACCACATAAGTCCCAGTCGCCTCCTCAGCATGGGCATACAAGTCCCAATCGCCTCCTCGGCATGGGCACATAAAGACCCAGTCGCTTCTTCGGCATGGGCAAAATCAAGGGTAAAGAAAGTGGACTACGAGTCGCTCCCAGAGCCTAAGGAATTGAATCGACGCTTACGAGCTCATTGAATTAGTCATTTCAGGCCAAAAGGAGCAATCTACTCCCTTCGTCGACTTACTTTCAGCTCGGGAGTGGGGGGCAAATGATGAGGGCGGATTTGGCCCTCCAATGATATTGTGACACATGGCACCTCGGAACAACTAGGTGATACCCGGAACCACTTTGGCAACAACTTTCCTTAGCCAAGTTGATGGTGTCCCACATGGCGGTCTGGCCCTGGCGCAAACTGGCAGCCGGGCACAGGCGCAACCTGGCAGCCTGGCATTGGCGCGACCTGGTGGCCTAGCACAGGCGCGACCTGGCGGCCTGGCCCTAGTGCGACTTGGCCCTAGCGCAAACTGGCAACCTGATACAAGTGCGACCTGGCAGCCTGGCACTGGTGCAACCTGGCGGCTTGGCCCTGGCGCGACCTGGCGACCTGGCCCTAGCACGACCTGGTGGCCTGGCCTAGGCGCGAACTGGCGGCCTGGCCTAGGCGCCGACCTGGCACAAGCGTCGACCTAGCGACCTGCGAGACGTGCTCGACGACAAATTCGACATGCATATCCAAACACTCCCACGATCCTTGGAAGTTGGCCGACATGCCGAACGATCCGAACGGTGGTCAACGTGCATGGCGGTTACCTCAGGGAATCTCGGATAAGGTGCATGAAGCTCACGCCAAACAATACCTATATAAAAGCACCAACCCCAATGGCATGGGGGGCAAATAAGCATATTCTAGTTCTCATACTTTATGATTTTTAGCTCGCAGTCTACTATGAGAGTACTGACTTAAGCATCGGAGCGACCTCGCTGGGTTAGCCACCCCGGGTCCTTTGACATTGATTCCTTGCATGTCTCTATAGAACTACTTGCATGGGGGGCAAGTAAGCATATTCTAGTTCTCATACTTTATGATTTTTAGCTCGCAGTCTACTATGAGAGTACTGATTTAAGCATCGGAGCGACCTCGCTAGGTTAGCCACCCCGCGTCCTTTGACATTGATTCCTTGCATGTCTCTAAAGAACTACGAAGGTCAACAATCAATCCAACTCGCCACCAGCCAGCTTGGCACTCTAGTCATCTCGGTACCCAATAGGTAGCTCAACACTCAGGTTAGCTCGTCACCTAATAGGCAACTCGGCCCTCTGGTCAGCTCGACACCTAATAGGCAGCTCGGCACTCTGGTAAGCTCATCACCTAACCTGCCTAGCTTGGCCCAATTAGCTCGTCACCTCACCTGCCTAGCTCGGCCCAATTAACTCGGCACCTAATCTGCCCCCAGGTCAGACCAAATGACGAGGTACTTAGCACCAAAAATCAATTCGTTCAAGTCATTCATAAAAACCTAGGAATAGCTCCAATAAAAAATAAAATAAGAGAAAATAGGCTAAGATGGCTTGTTCACATGCATAGAAGGCCACCAATAGCTTTGGTTAAAAGAAGTGCTTTGTTATAAGTGAAAAGGATTAGAAAAGTTATGTAAACAAAAAAGAATATGGGTAGAGAAGTAATAAATTTTTTAAGCACTTACTATTTAAATTATTTAATAGTTGACATGGTTTTAAGTAAAATGGATTAACAAATTAGGATTCATGTAGCCAACCCCATATGGTTGGAATAAGGCATGGACAATGTTGATGATTTACTATATTATATGCAAAACTCTGAGATGGAATAACCGTGAAATCTTGAGATTTTAGAAAACTTTTTGCAAAAAATATATACACTCAATTTTTTTCTTTTTCTTTATTTAAAAGAAATAGGGAAGAGCTAAAAGAAGGTCTAGTTTACAGAGTTCACTAAGGCCAAGTTTGGGAATACTTAAAAAATATGTGGTTATTAGAATAAGCACTTATTTTGAGCCGAGACCATACCAATAAGCACTTGTTAGCATTTCAAAAATAAGTCCAAAATAAGATATTATTTTAAGAATGAGTACTTATTCAAGAAGTCCAAAATTTTTTTGCCTATCTTCATGTCATTGTGAAAATACCTATACTATCCATATTTAATCTCTTATTTAATAAATACTTATTTTTACACTTATTTTTCAAGTAAACACTTCTTGGCCTAGAGTACATCGCACTCTAAACCTGTAATGAAAGGGGTGTTCTATAACATAGTTGAGAAATTGGTGGGTGTGGAATACTCCACACCACACCCTAAGGTAAGGACCAATCCACACACCATTGTCTATAGTTGTTCTAAACTTTGGACAAAAATATCTATACCCATAGGGGCATTCTATAGATGTAGGGGGTGTTTTGTAACGTGGATGCAAAATTGGTGGGTATGGACTGGTCCACACCACACTTTGTGGCAGGGACCAATCCACACCACACTACTGTTTACAATTGTTTTGAATTGTAGACCAAATTATGTAGACAGAAACTGCCTAAACCCACAAGGGTTGTTGGTGTAATGTGGATTGGTTTGGACTACACCTATTGATTCCATACATCTCATGTATAACTTGTAGGATAATTTACACAATTGATCATGTTAGATCGGATAGGGGTGACCCAAATCATATTTGATGATGCGCGATCTAGCTGCTCCCTACTGAAGGTGATCTGGCTTCCATGCGGACGGCGAACAATTGGTCTGCAAGAGGATCAAAGAACCCGGGGTTGCTAGCCCGACGAGGTCGCTCCCATGCTTAAGTCAATATACTGGTTGTGAGCTAAAAACAACTTAAGAATGCAGAGAGCTAGAGAGCATATAAATCATGCGTACCTTAAACCACCGGGGGTGGAGCCTTTATATAATGGAGTCCTCGCGGGTTTTACGGATCGGTTCTGAGATCATCATCACGATAGGATCCGTTTCCGTGTAAGTTGGAAGATAATGCTGCCAACCGATAAGGTTCATCAATTCTGCCCTAATCGGGCAAGGAGATAACGCTAGCTATTGCACGACGTGATCTCGTGAGACCCAGGATCCGTTGGAGGGTTTTTCGGAATCACCACGTAGTGGCGTGTCAATATCCCCGAATTGATGTCTTTAAGCCCCGAACAGGGTTGAATGTCAAAGTGTCTTGGCATCGAGGTGTTCTTGTTGCGATCTGGTACTAAGTCGATCTCGTCTCGAGGTGAGCTTGTCCCGAAGTCATTTTAGCTCGGGGTGGTAGGGTACCCAAGCTCGATCTGCTGCGGACTGGTTACGTTAAGTTGAGCTGTCATCTCTTGGTCAGGTTATGTCCACGTGTCCACGTGTCCCCTCTTTACTAGGTCGGGACAAATCACCCTTCATCAAATGCCCCCCACTCCCCGAGCTAGGGGTTCCGACCTGGTGTGGGCAATTCATGATAAGACAAGTGGATTTGGCCCGAGGTCCGGGTGGCTTGTCAGACGAATTGCAGGTCGGACCTGTTCGGCTATCCAGCTCAAGTAGGAGTAACCCAGGTCGTGTCTGGTTTATGTGCGGATGTCACACGATCTATAAACTCCGCGGATGTCAAAAAACGCTCTAAACCGATTTCAACCTCGGGGGTTGCACAACCGATTTTCCTAGGAGTCGTTGGATTGCTTCAATCTTGACCGTTGATTTTTGGACATATCGGCTATAAATAGGGGGCCCGAGACTCATTTGCTTCGCCACAAATTCACAAAACTTCGTTCTGAGGTCGCATTCAAGCTTCTTAGCCCGGTTTCTCCAGTCCGGTGTCTTCTTTCAGTTTGGTCTTTCTTTGGTGAGTCTTCCCAAGCTCTCCTTTTCTTATTTGTCTTTCTTTGTAATGTCTAGTTTTGATAGTCTTTTAGATGAACGCGGTGATTCCGCGGGGGCCGAGGTGGGTACCTCGGCTCAGGTCGTAGATCGCTTCGCCGAAGAAGTTACTTCAGGTCAAGGAGAGGTCCATGGTCCTCTTGAGGTGGAATCACCCCAGGAGGCGCGAGAGGCCTTAGGTGGTTTGGCGTCCACCTCGCTTCAAGGTCAGCAGCCAGACAACTTTGGTCCATCGACAATGACCGCGGACAATGTCTAGGATGGCCTTTATTTTCTCGGGGTTGGCTTCGACGCATCGTCGGTTGACTATGTAGCCCAGGAATTTACCCGAGGTGACACCGAAAACGCACTTGTTGGGATTCAATTTCATGTTGTACTTATGCAAAAATTAAAAAACACTTTGTAAATCATTCAATTAAAATTTTGAAAACTCGGTCTTTATGACCATATCATCTACATAACATTCAACCTTGTTGCCGATTAATGGCTCAAAAATTCTATTTACAAGTCTTTGGAAGGTCGCCCCGGCATTTTTTAGCCCAAAGGGAAAAACTTTGTAACAGTATAGTCCATGCTCGGTTATGAAGACTATTTTCTCCTCGTCGGCAGAGTCCATCCTGATTTGGTTGTATCCCAAATATGCATCCAGAAAGCTTAGCAACTCGTGCCCTGAGGTCGCGTCCACTAGACAGTTGATCTTAGGGAGTCGAAAACAATCCTTTGGGCAAACTCGATTCAGGTCGGTATAATCGATGCCCATGCGCCATTTACCGTTGGCCTTTTTTACTAGAACTGGGTTAGCTACCCAGCTCGGGTAATGGACCTCCCTGATGAAATCAGCTACTAAGAGTTTTCTAACCTCCTGTCGACTATCCTCCAGTGCTCCGGGGCGAGGTTGCGTTTTTTCTGTCTAACGGGCCTGACTAAAGGATCAGTATTTAACTTATGAGATAGGATTTTAGAATTTATACCGGGCATTTCTGCCGCAGACCATGCAAATACATATAAATTTTTAATTAAAAAGCTTACCAGCTGAGAACGGAGTGGTTCCTCGATCGACGAGCCGATCTGGAGAGTTCTGGCTGGATCTTCTGTTGAGACCGGGATGTGGACCGTCTCTTCTGTTGGCGTAGCTCGCTCCTTAGGATACTCCACAGGTTGCTCGAGCTCGATATCAGCCGCTAGCTTGGCTTTCCCCTTGAGAGCGGCAACATAGCATTTGCGAGACTCGAGCTGGTCGCCTCGCACAACCCCTACTCCATAGTTCGTCGGGAACTTCATAGCCAAGTAGTAGGTGGATACTACCGCACGTAATGTGTGGGTAATAGGCCGACCTACAATGGCGTTGTACGGGGAGAGAGTCACGACCACCAAGAATGTGTGCTCGAACCTCGCAATGTTGGGCCGCGTGCCGACCAAAAGGTCTGACCACTTCGCCGCTGAAGCCTACCAAGGGTGTATCTGTCAGCTTGAGATCGCTTTTTTGGAGCTAGAGCTTGTCATAGGCATCCTTGAACAGAATGTCGGTCGATCTGCTCGAATGCACTAGGACGCGCTTTACTTCGAAATCATTCAATCTCATCTTTATTACCAGGGCATCGTCATGGGGGTACTAGATCCCACACACATCGTCTTCTGTGAAAAAAATGGGATCTTTGAGCCTAGGTCGCTTCAGTGGATTCTGCTCTTCATGCTCTAGTTCGCACACTAAAGCTTTACTCGTCACTGAGGTGCTGCCCGTGATAATTGACTCGCCAGTAATCATGTTGATTACTCCATGGATCGGTCTTTCTTCTGGTAACTATCTCTGCGGTTGCTCACTCTGCCTACTGCTGGACTCGAGAGCATTTCTCCTTTGCTCCCCTTGCCGATATGTCTGGTTTTTATTTTCTTTTTGTACAAAATTTTTCAAATATCCATGACGGATGAGCTCTTCGATCTCGTCAAAGAGATTTCTACAATTTTCGGTACTATGACCGTAGTCTTTATGAAAATGACAGTATACATTTTTGTTTCTAGTGGCGGGATCTTCCCTCAACCGAGGTGGCCACTTCACATAGGAGGCGTCTTTGGTCGCCATAAGAACCTCTCCCCGCTTCACATTGAGGGACGTGTAACTCATTCTTTCGACCAACGGAGTTCGGGAACGCTGACTTGACTTAGGAGATTGGCTCCCAGACTTGTTTCCTCCGCTGGTGGGGGACTTCTTTTTCTTCGTTTACTGCCATCGTTATTCGAGTTGTCACCTCTTTTTCTCTTCTCCGCTGGATTTTTCGCTCTTCTAGTTCATCTCCTCTTCTGTCCCGATGAACTGGTTGGCGAGGTTGAGGAATTCAGTGATGTCCTTGGGCTTGTTGGCTACCACATGCCACTTGAATTCCGTGTGTGTAATTCCTCTCCTTGCTACCGTGAGTCTTATAGCAGGATCCAGGTCGGGAATCTGTAAACAAGTGTCGTTGAAGCGTTTTATGTAGTTTCGAATCGACTCCTCTTCTCTTTGGACTATGCTGAGGAGACTTTCTTGAGACCTCGGGCACTTCTTGCTGGTGATGAAGTGCGAGGTGAACATCTGTACGAACTGCGCCCAACTTTTGATCGTCCCTGGTGCGAGGTTCTTGTACCATATGCGGGCTACCCCTTTGAATGTCGTGGAGAAAGCTATGCACATGCAGGACTCGTCAACCCCAAACTAGATGCATCTGGGACTGGAATGAGTCCTCGTGGCCATTTGGATCGAACGATCCGTCGTACTTGTCCAACGAAGGCACTTTAAAGTCTTTTGGCATAGAGACTGCCAGGAGCTCGAAGGACAAAGGAAACGACCCTGACAGGAGTGGAGCAGTCTTTGTGGCCGCTAAGCTCGCCTCCTCTTTACCTTTCACTTGTTTTGGTTGGCTAGGAACGACGAGCTGGCTGTGAACTGTAGTTCATCATGCCTTGCGACGCTTTGTTGCTGCTTCCTGACCGGCTCCGCATTAGTGCTGCTGACTTCTGTATGATTAGGTACCGTTCTGGCGTGGAGTGGCTCTAGGTGCTGAGCCTGGCTACCATGGACGGATGGGCCTTGTTTTGAGTCCGCGGCCAGAACCCCGAACCGATTCCCTACAAGCGAACCTTCATGATGCGAGGGCCGGGGTGAAATGGCTCTGGTGGGCTGAGTGTCTCCCGATCTGTTCAAGTTCTGCGAAGCGGGAGGGGTGACTTGTCTGTCCCTCCTGCCGCGGAACGAGACCTGGCTCCCAAGAGGATGCGAAACCTGGGAAGTCTCTCCCCAGCGAGGAGGGTCAGTGCTCTGATGACGAGTCTGATTCTGTTGCACTGTCGGTTGTCGAGGTGGAACCGACTACTGATTCTGCTACAACGAAGGGAACTGCTACTGGTACTGTTGCTGATAGAACTGATGAAGTACTTGATGCTGGTATAGTTGATACTACTAGACTTGCTACATTTGGACCTGAATGGCCCGAACACAGTGTACCTGGTCGTCAAGTTAGGATTGTCCAGCTCCAAGGGGAACCACAGACAGTTCAGCGAACGTCGCACCAACTACAGGAGAGAGTGGTGCGTTCACCTGCATGGTCGCTTGTGGCACATTCAGTGTTGGAACCCCAGCCACGGTAAGCGGGATGGTAAACTGACTGATGCAAAGAGAAGGGGACTAAGGCTGCCCCTGTAGACGTTCATCTCGTTGTTTTGTCCGGTGTTGCTGGAGGAAGTCATGGATATGATTCTGTTATTGATGGTGGAGAAAGGCTTTTTGTCGCGTTTCCCGTAGACGGCGCCAACTGATGATGCACGATCTAGTTGCTCCCTGCTGGAGGTGATCTGGCTTCTGGGCAGACGGCGAATAGTTGATCTGCAAGAGGATCAGAGAACCCGGGGTTGCTAGCCCGGTGAGGTCGCTCCGATGCTTAAGTCAGTATACTGGTTGCGAGCTAAAAACAGCTTAAGAATGTAGAGAGCTAGAGAACATATAAATCACGCGTACCTTGAACCACCGGGGGTGGAGCCTTTATATAATGGAGTCCTCGCGGGTTTTACAGATCGGTTCCGGGATCATCATCACGACAGTACCGTTTCCGTGTAAGTTGGAAGATAATGCTGCCAACCGATAAGGTTCATCAATTCCGCCCGAATAATGCTAGTTGTTACACGGCGTGATCTCGTGAGACCCGGGATCTGTTGGAGGGGTTTTTGGGATCACCACGTAGTGGCGTGTCAGTATCCCCGAACTAATGTCTTTAAGCCCTGAACTAGGTTGAATGCCGAAGTGTCTTGGCATCGAGGTGTTCTTGTTGCGATCTGGTATCGAGTTGATCTCGTCTAGTTATGAGTTTGTCCCGAAGTCATTTTAGCTCAAGGTGGTAGGGTACCCGAGCTCGATCTGTTGCGGACTGGTTACATTAAGCTGAGTTGTCATCTCTTGGTCAGGTCGTGTCCACGTGTCCCCTCTTTACTAGGTTGGGCCAAATCACCCTTCATCAATATCCGATCCAATCCAAAAATATGATGGATGGTTATCCAAATGTGACAAAAATAGGATCAGATTTTTTATGTGATCATGATTTGGTCACTTTTATGGTCATGAATGAAAAAAAACCATAATTTAAACTAAAAATACTTTGAAATAATAACAAATAAAATAAAACACCAATATGTAATTACTAATAAATATAAAATAAATATTTTTGTATTATAATATTATCTTCAACAATAAATAGTTTAAAAAATAATTTCTATAAAAACTATAATATATTAAAAGATAAAATAAAATGAGAGTAGTTGTTCTAATAAAACACAGGTTACACCGAATCTTCCCACAAACTGTCTACACCATAATGTTGTCCATCTACGAGAAAATACTATGTATAATAAATTGAGGTGTGGTCCTCCTTGTCCATATTGTTTTGTAAACGGGGACCGTTCACACCCAACAGAACACCATATTCTATCGTAGAAAGGATCAAAACGGTCTTGTCCACGATATTTTTCATACTACCGAACACCCTCATAGTGGACTAGTCCATACCATGTCTATTGATTTGATACATCTCACATATTACTTGTGGGATAATTTATACAATCGATCATGAATGAAAAGAATAACATAATTTAAGCTAAAATTAATTTAAAATAATAATGGATAAAATAAAACACAAATACATAATTACTATTAAATATATAATAAATATATTTATCATTATAATATTATATTCAGCAATAAACAATTTACAAAATTCAATATAAATTAAAATATATTAAATAATTAAATAAAATAAAGATGTTTGAGCTGATGTAACACAAATGCATTACACCGGATATTTTCCACAAACTATCCATATCATGTTCTGACCCATCCACCAGAAAATGCTATAAAAAATAAATTCGGATATGACTCTTCTAATCTATGCTATTTTGTTGTCTACGACCAAAAGGATTCCATCATAATAATATATCACATTACCGAACACCCTTAAAGTCCATGTTAGAGCCTCTGATGGGTCGGATTAGCGGAGCATGTATCCAAATTCAAGTTAGGAGATCCGGCTCAAAATATAAGCCCTCTTGGAACGGGTTTTGATACTTTTGATCCATCTGGATGCTCGGCCAAAGAAAATTTCAAAAACAGTGGTTGGAAATGCAGAAAGCCCTGATAATTTTATAGTGAATATTTGGGAAGGATGGCTGGCATTTTCAGAAACAGAGGGCGTGTGGTGGGGTTGGATGCGGGAGTGACAGATCATCAAACACAAAAGGAAATAAATAAATGGGGCACAGCTGGGTCTCACTTGTTTAGTTGGTTTGGTTTGGGTATCGCGCGGTTGTCCTTTCAAAGTAAACGCTACTGAACCGCCTTAATTCTCGCCTCCTCCAGTCCACTCTTCATCCTGACTCCAGAATCCATGCCAGAAAAGATCTCGATTCCGCCGCTGGTTTTGTCACCCAGAGTGGCATCGCAACGGCATCGTCAAATCCCCACTACCCCACCAATTCACATCACTGTGTGTTCACTCCTCTCTTCTGTTGCATTCAACTTGTATCCGTGTCTCCAACAGTTTCAGAGATACCCATTAGATGGTCTAGATGAACTTGATCTTTAATCGATTACTTATCCCGGATGCTCCTACCGGAGCTTTGACAAAAAGCCCAGAGAGTGCAGTACAACCCCTTCTACGAGAAGGCATCATCCACGAGAAATGGTGGATGCAAACATACAGATCCTACCGCCGTGACTGCATTCTCTGGATCGCACTGCAGTCAAACTGTCCCCTCACACCATTTTCGGGGTGAAATCCCGCCCTCGTTTAATGGTTTTCAGAAATCAGAAGATATTTATTTAGTTATTTAATTCAGTCTCTTGACTCTCTCCGCTAAAAGAACAGCAGCCCCGCCTGACATCCAGTCAACCACTGGATTGGAATAAAAATGTGGGACCCACAACTAAAATCGTTCAAGCCCGTTAGAAATTTCAATCTATTGGTCCAGGAGAGAATCTTGGGCAGTATCCCTGACAAGTCCTCATGTCTTCAATCCTCGTCTTAGTAGTTAATTTTCCAAATTAATTTTACTTAAATTAAATCCATCAAAATTTCCTTTTTTCAAATTTTTTTAACTTAATTCAGTTCATATTTCCTTCAGTTGGTTCTGTCATCATCTCTCCGGGTTATAACTGCTGCAATTATCATGCACTTAATTCAGTCTGTAATAAATCATTCAATGTCCTTCTGTATAAAAAAGCTGGGTTCGAATTAAATTTGTTGAAATCGCCACAAAACCTGCAATAAAGAATTACCCGGAAAAACCTGTAACAAAGAAAAGAAGGAAATACATAAAGCATAAAATATTAATGCAAACAAGTAAATAAATAAATAAAACAAATAAAAAAATAGAGCAAGTAATTTTTACCTTCACGAAACGCAACTATGAATACACGCATACGGTATTACGGAAAAGACGAACGTAACATACACTGTCCAAAAACATCACAAAAGATGAAACCCGTACACGAACGGATCACGTCAACCATAACTGCACAAGCAACGGTGAACGTCACGCTGCAAGAACAGACGACGACGGAAACCACTGAAATGATTATCATAATACCAAACCAGTTATTGGAAGCTTAATCAACTTTAATGGATCAAGTCTGTGATGGTTAATTTGTCAAGTTAGTTGGATTAGTTTTAGTATTTCTAATGATAGAATTTTAGTCTCTGATAACTCCTTCAATAGCCTAAAAATGGCTGCAAATTGATATATACAACGGTGGTTGAAGGGAGATGGAGACGGTCCTGTCACAGCTTTTGGGGTAATTTGTCTCCGAAGTACAAAAATTCGGTGATAGTAGGTGATGATCTATCCGTGCACCAGTCGATGAATTGATCCACCTGAGAGTTTGTCGTTCCCTCCAGATTGCAAAAACAATCCCGCCGGAATCTGACTTCGCCGGAGCCGGAAAACTGGGAATACAAAAGATTTTAGGGGATCGGAGGGGGAAATAAAACAAACGAACCTGCTCAAAACGACTATCATAAATCCTCGGCCTTCGACATGATCGAAAGCCTGCTAGGGCGCGGCTGGAAAGCCGCTCTTCTCCTCTGCTGATGAGAAGAAGGCCGGATTAGGGCGGCCAAGGCACGTTTAACCCATTCTCCCTCGACGGTCCCGATCCGAACAAGCGAATTCGTCATCGCCGACCTCCGCGCATTCAACCGATTCGACGGATAGGACACCGCTTGGTTGTTCATGTTTTTGTGGAGACTGCAACGGAAAGACCCGGGATGCGAGGTTGGAGAGCACAGGCACGTTCTCTTCTGAGACGACGGAGCGGACAACGGATTACTCAGTTTTCTTACGACCTGATTGCGAGGAGCTACAGCAATCGACCGGTTGGGAGAGATCGACCGATCTAGAGAGAAACGAACGGAGGGAGCGCAAGGGTGTGAACCGTACAGGTTCACCCGAGTCGGGGAGGCCGATCTAGTAAAAAAACCGGTAGATCGGGAGGTAAAACTCGAACTAGACGAAGCAAAAGCAGAAGCAGACGACGATGCAGTCGGGGAAGAGAATCTCCCAGGAGAGATGGAACGGTGAAAACCGTTCGATAAGTGAACTACTGGTCCACTGGATCTGGTTCTAGAAGAAGACGCCATTGTTGTTTAGAGAGAGAGAGAGAGAGAGAGAGTATGTAGATCAGAGAAATGAGAGTGGAAAAGAGAGAAGAAGAGAGCTGTTTTCTTCACAAGGGCCCGTAGGCTCTCTATTTTGGCAAACATTGCGCACCTCAAGCCTTCTATTTATAAGGAAGAGGAAAGACTGGGAAGAAGTAATTGTTTCAGATTTTAGGGTTTCTTTGTATTTTCTTACTTAACCTAACCAAAATGTTCGTTGAATTTGTTAAACCAAACGTTGGTTAAGGTTTGGGATTCAGATCCAACGGCCTTATCAGCTAGACCGCACAACAAGACGAACGCCTTCAGTCTAAAGAGCTTTTAGTGGGGCGCGCAAAAGCCTGCCAGGCTGCCACGTACAGACACCAATAAATACCTCTGGTTTACAATAAATTTACGAGCCTTCACTCTAAAGAGCTTTTGAAACTGCGACAGTGTAAATGTTTTGGGTGTTGATGAGGGCCGATATGGCCCTGGAATGATAGACATGTACCGGTGATACCCGGAATCACTTAGACAACAACTTGTGGCCTAGTTCATATGCGATCTGGCGGTCTGGCCCAAGCGCCTAACTAGTAGCATGGCCCAGGTGCAACTTGCGCGGCCTGGCATGGGCGCGGACTTGGCAGCCTGGCCTTGGCACGACCTGGCGGCCTAGCCCTGGCGCCGACCAGGTGACCTGCGAGATGTGCTCACCGACATATTCGACATGCATATCCTAACACTCCCACAATCCTTGGAAGTTGGTCCACGTACTGAACGATTCGAAGGGTGGTCAACGTGCATGGCAGTTGCCTCAGGGAATCTCGGACCACTTCAACAACTTCTCGGAAACCTCAGATGCGGTGCGTGAAGCCCACGCTAAACAATGCATATATAAAGGCACCAACCCCAATGGCATAGGGGGGCAAGTAAGCATATTCTAGCTCTCATACTTTGTGATTTTTAGCTCGTAGTCTACTATGAGAGTACTGACTTAAGCATCAGAGCGACCTCGCCGGGTTAACCACCCCGGGTCCTCTAACATTGATTCCTTGATCTCTAAAGAACTACGAAGCTCAACAATCAATCCAGCTCGACCCTCTGGTCAACTCGGCAACTAATAGGTAGCTCGGCAACTAATAGGCAGCTTGGCACTCTAGTTAGCTCGTCACCTAACTTGCCTAGCTCGGCCCAGTCAGCTCGTCAGCTAACCTGCCTAGCTCAGCCTAGTCAGTTCGTCACCTAACCTGCCTAGTTCGGCCCAATTAACTCAACACCTAATCTGCCCCCAGCTCGGCCTGGTTAGCTCGGCATCTAGGTCCTCATCCAACAAAAGTTCACTTCGGTCTCTGAGTCATCGGCCATTTGGAAGCAGACCAAATGACAAGGTACTTGGCACAAAAAGTTGATACATCACCAAAAATTGATTCATCAATTGGCGCCGTCTGTGGGAAATGCTACAAAAAGCTAAGTTCTCATCCTCCGAAAGGCTAAGTCCTCTTTTTCTAGAAAGCTAAGTTCTCACCTTTTAGAAACTAAAAGCTCTCACTTTCTAGTTTCCATTTTTTATGAACTCAAAGACTATGCAGGTAGTTGATGGCCAACAGACTAAGCAACTCTACCAACTTTATTTCAACTCGAATAAAGCCTCATCAGTCCTCTTCGCGAGGTACCCTCTACAAAGATGAGCTCTTCGTGGCTTCCATGGGAGTAGGCGGCCAACAGATTGCATGGACGCCCCTACCGGTTGAGCCTTCCAAGGCTCTCGTACGAGCTGGTGACCTAAAGTCAGTAGTGCTGCCCCCGTAGGTCGAGCTCCTAGTAGCTTCTTATAGGAGTGGGTAACGGACGTCACTAACGAGCTTGATGCAGCGCAGTCGTAGCTCTAAGGTGCCGAGCTGATAAAAGACCACGGCACCACATAAGATCCAGTCGCCTCTTCAGCATGGGCAAAATCAAAGATCAAGGAGAGTGGACTATGAGTTGCTCTTAGAGCCTAAGGGTTAAAGTGCCAAACTGGCAAAGACTTCAGCACCACATAAGACACAATCGCCTCTTCAGCATGGGCAAAATCAAGGGTAAGGTGAGTGGACTGCGAGTCGCTCCCAGAGCCTAAGGAATTGAATCGACGCTTACGAGCTCATCGAATTAATCATTTCAGGCCAAAAGGAGCAATCTACTCCCTTCACCGAGTTACTTTCAGCTTGGGAGTGGGGGGCAAATGATGAAGGTGGATTTGGCCCTCTAATGATATTGTGACACATGGCACCTCGAAACAACTAGGTGACACCCGGAACCACTTTGGCAACAACTTGCCTTAGCTAAGTTGATGGTGTCCCACCTGGCGACCGGGCCCAGGCACGAACTAGTGGCCTGGCCCAGGCACGAATTGGTGGCCTGGCCTAGGTGCGACCTGGCGGCCTGGCCGAGGTGCTGACTTGGAGGCCTAGCCTAGGCACGAACTAGCAGCCTGGCCCAGGCGCGAACTGGTGGCGTGGCCCATGCGCCGAACTAGCTGCCTGGCACAGGTGCCGACCTGGCGACCTGCGAGACGTGCTCGCCGACAAATTCGGCATGCATATCCTAACACTCCCAGGATCCTTGGAAGTTGGCCCACGTGCCTAACGATCCGGAGGGTAGTCAACGTGCATGGCGGTTGCCTTAGGGAATCTCGGACCACTTAGACGACTTCTCGGAAATCTCGGATGCGGTGCGTGAAGCCCATGCCAAACAATGCCTATATAAAGGCACGGACCCCAATGGCATAGGGGGGGCAAGTAAGCATATTCTAGCTCTCATACATTGTGATTTTAGCTCACAGTCTACTATGAGAGTATTGACTTAAGCATCGGAGCGACCTCGTCGAGTTAGCCACCCCAGGTCCCTTGACATTGATTCCTTGGTGTCTAAAGAACTACGAAGCTCAACAATCAATCCAACTCGCCACCAGGCAGCTCGGCCCTCTGGTCAGCTCGACAACTAATAGGTAGCTTGGCACTCTGGTTAGCTCGTCACCTAACCTGCCTAGCTCGGCCCACCCAGGTCATCACCTAACCTACCTAGCTCGGCCCAATCAGTTCGTCACCTAACCTGCCCAGCTCGACCTAGTTAACTCGGCACCTAAATTGCCCCCAGATCGGCCTGGTCAGCTCGGCATCCAAGTCCTCATCCAGCAAAAGTTCACTTCGGCCTTTGAATCATCGGCCACTTGGAAGCAGACCAAATGAAGAGGTACTTAGCACAAAAAAATGATACATCACCAAAAAATGATTCGTCAAGTGTAAATTCTGATTTGTTTTTGTTTCAAATTTTACCTTATCCTATGTTTGGAAGGAGTACAAATACAAATTTGTAGAGTACAAAACCTTGTATTTTGTATGCATTTGCACAGTACATATTTGTATTGGTACTCCTTCCAAACTGAGCCTTAATTTGTTTGGTTGCAGTACAAATCAAGTAAAATAACACCTAAAGCAGAATAAAGTAAAATATAAAAGAAAATTAAACCAAAATTTACATTTTTTTCATTTGCACTCCCATATATATACTAGTACAAATAAAATTGAATTGCAACCAAACACAGCCTTAGGCTTAGTTTGAAGGAGTACAAATACAATAAATATGTAGAGTGCAAAATCTTGTATTTTGTATTATTTTATATCTATTTGTATTGTATATAGTTGTATTTATACTCTTTCTGAATTGAACCTTATGTTTAGTCTGAAAAGAATATAAATACAAATATGTACAATGCAAATATATACAAAATAATACAAAATATAAGGTTTTGTTCTTTACAAATTCGTATTTGTAAATACAAATATATACAGTATAAATACATACAAAATAATACAAAATACGAATATTTTGTACTCTACACTGTATATATTTACATTTATACTTCTTCCAAACTGAGCCTTAGGAAAAATACAAATACAAGTATAAATATGTAAAATGCAAAACCTTGTGTTTTGTATTATTTTGTATCTATTTGTATTATACATATTTATTTTTGTACTCTTTTTTCAAATTGAGCCTTAACCACTTTCTTTTTCTCACTATTTATTTTTCTCTCTCCACAATCCAAAATTATTGCAAAGAGAAAGTGCTTTTGAAAAGAATAAAATAACCAAAATGGAATTCTTTTCTCAATAAAACAATGTTTAAATTGTTATGTGGGTGAACTTGAAAATGGGCCGTGGGCCCCTAATTTTATACACGATGCCTTGCCAAGTTGCCAGGAGTAATCGGAATGGATCTACAAAAAGTAATTGTATATTGGAGAGGGGGCCCATTGAGTTTCATCATTTAGATTATGGAATCAACTAGATATTTATGCTTAAAGATGCTCTGCCCATTAAAGTAACAAAGTAATGGGCCAAATAATCATGGCTTCTTTGGGTCTTTTCTTGATGTGTTAGCTAGCCTATGTTGTTTGGTATCCACGTCAGTTCCATACCTTCCATGTATAGCACTCACATATTCAAACACCTCTGTTTAAGGAATAGAATCAGTTGTGTTTGGTTTGAATGAAAATAAGAGATCAATGCAAACATAACCTAAATGTGAAAACAAAATACTGGAGATGGGGTTGCTGGCCCAAATCTTGCGACATGGCACATGGAGATTGGTCATATTGACCAAACATACTATTAAATATTAACGGTTCTAACCTGCCACGTGACAACTTTAAATATTAACGGTTCTAACCTGCCACGTGACAACTTTATTTGACCACATTCAACCATAGGTGACTCCCCCCTCCCCC
>NW_010729080.1:10337980-10356557 GCF_000365185.1 Nelumbo nucifera
CCCCCCTTTCTGGGATCCTCTCAAAGTCTCATTGCTAATCTATTGTCATGGCTGTCTGTTAAGTGGCAAGAAGGAATGAACCATTTTCCTTTACCCACGATTACTTGGAGGAAGAATTTATTGAAGTAAAAGCTGCGGTTTGTAGAGAAAGAGTGTTAAACAAGATCCAAGAATGCAGCGGACATGGTCAAAGACAGTGTAACAAAGAATTGATTCAAGTGTTCCATCCAATGCTTTGGGATCTTACCATCTAAGCCCTTGATGGTGTCGAAGGTCCCACTTCTTGAACACTGCAAATCACCATCCCTCTCACCAATGATGGCGTTATTCAATTGATAGAAGTTGTATAGGATGTAACCTTGGTCTGTTTGGGATGTAGTTGAGAAGTACCAAGCCTAGAATAGCAATCTCACCCCACCCACTCCAAATAACATGTTTTTCTTTCATAAGAAGAGCTTCAAAAATCTAAGTGATGAAGACATGATAACATGATTTTTCTTAACATATTACTCCAATTCATTACCTATTTTATTATTATTATTATTATTATTATTATTATTATTATTAATCCTAACTATTGTGTTATTATGCTAATAATCTTTTCTTGACCAAACCTAGTTTAAAGCACGAGGGAACTTAGAAGATGACCAACATACCTTAAGGCTATATTTGTTTTTATATAAAATAAAAGAGAAACGTAAAGTTTATTAGAAAAGAGAGAGAGAAACATAAAGTTGAGGGAAAGCTTTCAAGAACACCTAAAAAATTTCTTAAGAACTTTTCCTCACCTTTTGTTTCTCTCTTATTCTTTATCAAACAAAACATAAATTTAGACTTCCCAAAATTATCCAAAATTTCAAAATTCAAAGTATTACTTTGCTTCATCATCTGAAGCTCTCTATAGGGTACATTTGGTTTACAGTTGGAATTGGAATTGAAAATATGCCAAAATCGAAGTCAGAATGGACCTATCACCTTAATCGGTTTGGTTCCAACAGGAATTAAAATAGAAATTGGAATCACTTAGAACGAAATTTCTTTTCTAAGGGTGGGGGAGGGAATGGCCATTCCCTCAAATAGGAGAATACTAATCCATTAGGAATGGGAGTGAGATTCCAATTCTGTCCAACCAAATAGGTAGGTTGTATTTGATTGCAGCATAAATGTGAATTGATGTAAAACTTCACCATCGGCTTGCGTTTACATGCATTTGTTTATGGTGCAAAAGCGGACCGGTGTAAAACTCCACACCAGTCCACTTTTTCAAGTGTTTGTTTTCAATGTAAAGTTTACATCAAAAATCGATGTAAGCCATCTAATCGACCAATATTTCCATCGTAAAACGATGCAAATGATATATCGATTTACATCGATTCTCACATAAAAAATCCCCCAAAGGCCCCCAAGGTCCATTTAAATTTTAAACCAATCGATTGATTATTACATTGAAGATTTTTCCTCTGCAATCAGACACAAGCCTAGAATGATAATCGGAATGGCCTATTTTGATACCCATTCCAGACCCCTTATTCTCATGAATCAAACAAGCCCTTAGTTTTCTTCCTCTCCTTTGTCTTTTGGCTAATGAAGCCCTCCACTTTGGAGGTGATAATTAATAGGGTTTTTAGTAGATAAGGGCAACTTTTTGCCTTGAATATTAATAAAAAATAATATTTTTATAAAATAATCAAAATAGGATAATTTTTTTGAAAAAATATCAAGAAAGGGCAGTGGCACTGTTCATCGTCTTCCTCTCCTCCCTATTCGTGGTTGCTCTCTCAAGAGACCGACTCTTTTTTGCGTTTCGTCTCTGTTACACAGGCAACCACCACTGTTCCTCGTCTTCCTCCATTTTGCGCAATGATATGGGCAATGAACACTGAATTCATGCGAATACACTGGATTGTATTGCACACTGATTCGTCATTCACTGCCTAGCCTGCCTTCGGTTGGCTAGAGAATGTGAATGGATTCACCAGGCTTCGAATGATTGAATCGATTCAATACATTGATTGTATTGCGCACAATACAGTCCAATGTATTGCGCACTGGACTGTATCGAATCCAGTGTATTCGCATGAATCCACTGTATTGTGAATACACTGATATGGGCTAGAGAATGTGAATGACGAATTAGTGAGCAGTGTTCATTGCAACCGAGGCTTCAAATCCAATGTATTCGTATGAATACAGAGGTAGAGAAAGACGATGAATAATATCACTGCCCTTTCTTGATATTTTTTTCAAAAAGTTATTCTATTTTAATTATTTTATAAAAATATTATTTTTATTGATATTCAGGGCAAAACGTTGCCCTTATTTGCTAAAAACCCTAATTAATAAGAGAACTCAGGTCTCTCACTTTTGCTGTGTATGGTTTGAAGGAAAAGGTAAATTAAGCATTCCCTGCCTTTTCCTTCAAACCAATCAGAGATTTTCAAGTCTTTAACCATGAATGGGACTTGGGTCTGCCTTTGTATAAGAAAAGGCTACTTGAGTAACTTCACAAGTTCACACAGAGATGCCTCGTACAGTTAAGGCTGACTGACTTAAATTTCACGTATTTTGCCGTCATTGACGCCGTTTTGAACAATCAAACTACCAAACCAATAATTTTGGAATTCTCTCTCTCTTACTTTCATCATCACTTTCTCTCCAAATTCGGAACCAACCCGCGGAGAAGTGAATTACACGTCCATGATCCATCCCCAAGCCCCAATTGACTTTTGACAAACTCAGCCACATCAATACCACCTCCCTTTCTTCATAAAATTAAAAAGAAAAAAAAAATAAATTCAATAATCAATCTACCATGGAATTTCTCAGACTCTCAACGTGGCCTAACGATTCTTCTAGTATTTTGGTCTGTCCTTTTATGCCGCCCAAGTAAGATCTTGCTTTTGTTTGCCTACTGTTGCCAAGTGGATTGCCACGTGTCACTCACCCATTTGTTCTCATTTACTGGGCTGTATTTTGCTGTACCCTCTTATCCATTCTAACGTTGTTGGCATTATTTTATAATGTGAATAGGGCTGTGGATCTGGGTACAATGCATTTGGAGCTTGTTATCAACTTGGGTGTTCTAATAATGTAATTGTCATCTAATCCAATTGCAGGGGAGCGTGAAATGGGTCCCATGAAGTGGGCCCACCACTGTAAGGTTGGAGGAGACGATCCGATTCGATCCAGTATGTCGCCACCCATGTGACTAACTCCATAAGTCCCAAGCTCTTCCACCATCAGCTTGGGTTGACTAATGGTCCCTTACTCCCTGATGGATGGCATTACATTAATTGATCGGATAGCTTGGACTGGTAGGCAGCGTTAAAGTCGATTATTGCAAGCAAAAAAAGACAATTCAAGATCTGTAATGTGCTAATTAAACCAAGGTCCTTAGATACAATTCTCACAGAAAAATGGCCATTTAGAGGCTGTTTGGTGCATCTTTCCTTGCAGACTTTTGGTTTCGACAAGTTTGAAAACAGAAAGTTGAGAAGATTGAAAGATACATGCCTAAAAGACTCAAAAATATCAAAATAATCGATTTTTAGAAGGCTCCAAATGAAGTTTTTAGGTCTTTTCAGGCAGTAAATAGCTTTGAATGCATTTTTTGGACAGAAATAATCATCAAATACAGAAAGACCAAAATTTTAGTTTTCCAAACTTTGAAAAGCCCAAAGATTTGTCAAACAACTTTTATTGGGGTTGCAAACGGAGGATCAAATTTAAATTGGGGTAGGTCCAAATTTGGTACAATAAGAATGCCAGAGTTTCAAATTAGATGGATATGTAAAACATAGATTTGAATTCAACTCGCTGGAAGCCCGAAATAAATTAGCATAATTTTATAAAACTAAACACAAAACAAGAAAACTATATCATAGATAAAAAACATAGGTTTTTCTAAACCCTAACTGTCACTTGATTCTAAAGAACCTTATACTAAAAAAATGGTCTGTACGTATATATAATCAGATCAGATCAAGTGATTTCTGAATTTTATCCGATTGATAAACAGAACATTTTTAAAATCTCTGTTTGGATGTGATTATGGCTAAGTGGGTATCTGACTCTGACAGAGCAGGGTTTGAATTAAAATCGGATTAAATTCAACCCATGTGCAGCCCTAAATAATCTAAAACCCTCCTCTATTCTCCAGGAATTAAGGTAAGTGGTAGGATGTGTGAAGGACAGAAGTGTTGGAGATTAGGGGATCATGTCATGTACATGGGTGATTAAACTGGATAAACTTAGCCAAAGTTAATATATTTCTTCTCTAGGTATAGATCACACACGTGATTAGCACTAAGCAAGTGAATAAGAGTAAAAAAAAAAAAACTTGAGTGGGTCCAGGAAGACATTAACAACAGGATCATGGACTGTAGTGCATAGAAAAATTGTAAGAGATGAATCTACTGTTGGGCTGCTGGGTCAGCAGATTGGCATCTAGCTCCCATCCAACTTGGAGCTGAAGTGGAAAAGAAGTGAACCAAGTCATCATCAATTCATCATGATGTGTAGTATGTTAACTTTGGCTCTAAGTCAATTTCAATTTCAATTTTTCTATGTTTGGAATCTCTTACTACCAATTTTAAAAAGGTTTCTGGTCTAAAAGCTCTCATTCTTCATCTTTTCCTTCTCTTTTGTTTTTCCTTTCGGTAGCACAAGTGGGTTTGAGAGGGATTTGGTTGTAGCTACGGCTCAGTTGGGAAGGAGTACAAATGCAAATGTGTATAGTGCAAACCTTATATTTTATATGTATTTGCACTGTACATATTTGCATTTGTACTCTTTCCAAAATGAGCCTAAAGCAATATTTTATAACTCAAACCCTCAAACCCACTAAGCTAAGATTATATTTGGTACCATTGTTGTTTCTACCTGTAATGTTTTGAGTTAATCAATACAAATTGGTGAGAAATATGTATCGTCACATCTTGCCTCAACTACAAAAATGCATGTCCAGGACTCATCATTGACATTTATAGTTGAAGGTAAAAACAGAAATTTCAAATTTGTATTGATCTAAATGTTTCAGGCAAATTTGTATTGATCAACTCAAAAAGTCTCAGGTAGAAACAACAAATGGTACCAGACAACTTGAAGAGTTCCATTGAGTAGTGATTTGGTGGGTCTAAAACTGTTGGAGCATGTGGCCTTAATGTGAGACAGATAAATCCTTGTAGATGTCGGTTAAGAAATGAAAATAGAATTATACATCAGAAGAATATGACAAGTTTTCCTTGGTATAGTTGTATCAACTATCGACTTGATAAGGAAGATATTAAGTAAATAAGGAGCTGGTGGCTCTCCAAGGCACAATAAGCTGTTTGGATGATATGGCTGCTATATTTGGAGGAGGATAAGATTAGGAGGAACAAATGACGCCATTCCAATTGTCCTATCAAGCAACAACTCCTTGAAACAATTGAAGACTGAGATGGGGATGGATGATATATCCCAAGTTGGACTTTGAGTAGGGAAATGGGATTTATACAATATAGTTTGGCATGTAGCAAGTTGGAAGTTGAGTGTTCATCAGTTCTACCTCAAGTCCTCAACCATATATGGATATATTAGGCAACTAGAGATAAGCATGAATGGATATATTTGGGGTTGGGCAGGAAAATCCTCTTTTGCCATTTAGTCCTGTCTTTGCCAACATGTTAAATTCTGAGTTTTCAAGTCTTCTTTTACTGCTTGAACCCATTTATTTCCCTTTCCCATGAACAAGTAAATCCAAAGTATCGCAACATATCGGCGCGTATTGTACATTGAATGCTTCGAATTTGGTTCGAATTAAAAAGGATAAAATGAAAGTAATCACATTAACATACAGATCTGTAAATTGTCAAACCAAAAAAAAAAAAAAAGAAAAAAAAAGTATTGTAATGAAAACATATCATGTGTCACTTTGAACTTGCACTATGTGAAGATAATGATCCTCGTTGAGTTCCAAAAATAATAGTAAAAGAGATTCTGAAGATATAAGATTAAGAACTGGCCAACAAACTGTTACAGTGATTGTACAGTAGGTAGTGCTTTAATAGTAATGAGCTTTGAAGCAATTAATTGTGTCAAATTTTAATTACTATAAGGAATTCAATAACAAGTGAATGTAACAGTCTTCTTAGATGAATTTCTTAAACTAGGATTGTTTATTTAGTCATTTATACATTCAAGAAGGTCTCTACTGAGTACTGACTGTCCTTAAGCTGACTTCAGTGAATTACTTACTTGGTCAAAGCGCCTTGGTTATTCAAATCCCTGGTTTTAAGGCAATTTGACCAAAATTTAACTATTCTCATGTCAAATTCTTGAGCAAAGAATCGACATGAAAATAAATGGTTACTATACATATGCAACTGGACCTGATGGGAGTACCTAATTCTGAACACACACTAATCTGTGGACCCAATTCCTGACCAACTCTCTAATTCACCATCCATGGCAGAGATGCATCAAGAAATTATGTAACTATCCTGTCTCTCTCACCTTAGATTCCTTGTCTCTTTCACCTTATTCTTCTGTCAATTAAAAAAATTTTGAATAAAAACCAGCATATCAAAGAAAATAATTATAAATGAAGCAGTCTCTATTTCCTGTACTAATTAGATACCTATTTAGTTTGCTCATTGTTCTTTTTTTTATAAAAAAAAAAACTTTTTGTTAGAATGGATTTTTTGGCTTGTCATAAGATCATATCATCTTGGTTTAACTATTAACCAACCTGAAATTGTGTCCAGTTCCTAGTTTGATCAACAAAACCATGCGACAGATCTGACAGGATTCAAAACTTTCTAATACGCCTTCATCAGAAAATAGTATGTTTAGATGCTTTAAGAATGATAAAAGCAAAATAAAGAAAATGAAAATGCAAAAAGCCCCCTTTCCTTTCATTTCATCCACTTCTTTCCTTAAGGCAAAGGGAGACATGGGGTTTTCTGATCCAATCAGAAAACTTAATTCTTGTTAAATCCTGTTGGGGTCTATCCAACAAAATGATAGACTCCATGAATTCATGTCAGTGGATTGTAATTCAATTCTATTTCCTTAACTTATCCCCTTAGCAATCAACAATCATCCATTGAATGTTCCCAATTATTTGCTTTCTTATATAGACACATCTTGGCTAATCATGGCTTGCAAATGAACATAGTCAATCTGAATAGTATTATTCTCTCACCACCATTTAGAAACCCCTGATTTTCCCGTTACCCATGTTAAGATCAGGAAACCACAGAATTATCATTAGTGTAAAGAAAACCACTTTTTTCTAAAAAAAGATCATTGCCATTTGGTTTGCCATGTTATTTAAATTTCTATCAGATTTCTTTTTACTTTATGGGACACAAATGTGGGAAACTTTGAGACAAGACAGCTCTACTTGTAGGTTTTGAGCTATGTTCTTTCTAGTAGATAAAACAACTAGATGGTTTCTTTCTTTACTTCAAAAAATCTGATTTAGGGTGCTTTATTGATCTTCATTCAGGGACAAACAGGGTTGCTTCTATTGGCCACAATAGGAATATACGAAACAGAAAAGTTGGTTGTCAATATATTTCTTAGTGATGGTGGTTATCATCATCTAGTTAATCATGAATTCACGACTATTTAAATGAGAGGGAGAGCTAGGTATTATATGTAACCAAACTTGTTTATATATATAGGCCTTTCTGCTGATCAGGATTTCGTAGAGAACTGGTAACATTAAGTAAATCAAACAATAATTGATCAAGGAAATCTTATTCTAACTATTCTAATCCACATTCAACTAACTTCATTTTGTCTTTCCTAAAACCCGTGGGCTCAATAGTACCAGGCTTTGCTTTTCAAGCAAACACCTTTATTTATAAAATTTTAATCTACCTGCTGCACTAATTAATTTTGATTAAATCTAAGATTTTGTTTGGGTGAGATCAATTTTCTATAAAAGCTAATAAGCAGTAACCCTAGTAGGATTCCATTTTGTTATCAAAAGACCAACTGCTTCTCTAATAATATTTTCTTTTACATAGGGCGGTTTTATTGCATATGTTACTTGGGGATTGTGGGTGGGTGAAACCCACTTGGACTGTGTTTGGTTTATCAGAGAATAAGAACAGAATTACTTAAGAACTTTCCCTCAACTTTATTATTGCCAAACAGGACTTGAGAGAAACTTGCATAGTGAACCCATGACCCCATAAGGAAAGGTGAAAGGTGATAAGACTGGCTGTCTTAAATATTACTTTGCTTTCAAGTTTTAGCCTTTCATTAATTCACTGGGGCTAAATATATTAACAATGAACAGAGAAAAAGGAAAAGGAATGAAAAGAATTTTGAGGGGTCATGACATTGAAACCATACATGTAAAGACAGCAAGTTGTCATGTTCCACATCTAATCCAGTGATAACTCATGACCACACCAAGAGAGATAAAAGGCCCATCTGGCTTGAAACCGAAGAGGCTCTCTCTATGGGCCCAAAGGCATATTAAAGTCTTGCACACAACCTCTCAAATTCACTTGCTTTTCTAGATAGAACCTTCTTTAGTTAAAAAGTCGGTTTGGGGACCAAGAAACCTGTCATTTGGGGGCCATAGACTACTAATAATATATACTAGAACTAGAGTTGGGTCAACTATTCTCACCCATATCCATCTCCAATCTAATTAATATGTACAGAGTCCAAATGGATTGTTGAATTCTGAGCATACATTATTTATCAAAACCGCGTTCAAAAGATCTTTATCTCGAACCACCCTTAATTATGATATTCAGCGTGGGGTCCAAGTCGCAACTTCAAGTAGTTAAAACTTTTCAGAGATATTCTTTGCTCTAGTTGATAGCCATTGTTTGCTTTTAATTAAGTTTTGTAAAGGTTGTGCTTGGATAATCTCCAAGATTTGTGCTTTTAAAGTCCAAAAGCACAAAGCCTTGTGTTTTTTAAAATCAATTCATACTAAACGCTTACAACACTTTTCTGCTCATTTTTGGTTCTCACAGCCCAAAGCCCAAAAGCAGAAATTTATCCAAACAGAGCCTAAATTAATAAAACATTTGGTTTAAGTCCATATCTTTTTTGTAATGTAAAATCGTTTTTTATCATCTTAAATATAGTTGGCTCGGTGGGAATATTCGTTCACATGGTAAGGATGCAAAAAATTAGGAACTCGGTACCAAAAGATTTAAAGGTCTGGTGATGAAAAGAAATTCAAAATTTTGAGTGATTTGTTGGGATTCAACAAGCTACAACTTATAAGCCATGTTAGGTCTTTTAGTTTATGTGTTTTTCTAATACTTATCAGAGCCAGTTAACCGGCCGTGTCGGTAAACTCTATAGGCTGGAGGATTGATTATCTCTACCATCAAAAGGGAGAAAATCTGTGGGTTTATACCATAGGCCTGGCTTGAACCCTCCCATGCCAGCCCAATTACTTATTGGACTTATGATCTTGTCAAGCCCAATCCTACTCCACAATAGCAAGGTTCAAACTATCGACATGTATTGGCCCGTAATGGCCGATACGTAACGTTTTGGGACCTCTCCAATACACCCATTGCAATGGGTGTATTGGAGGTCTGACCGGTTCAGGGGATGGAGGAGTTGTAAACCGCCCCCCTCAACCGATTTTAAAAAGAATAAAGAAAAAGTGAAAAAACGATATTGATTTGCCCGATACGCCCCTACCGACATATCGGATGTATCGATATTTTGAACCTTGCACAATAGTGTAAATCTGAGTGGATGTTTCGGTACCGTGGTCAAAGATCACGATATATAGCATTTTGAAATTGAAACGCAATACAGTAACTATAGTAAGTTAGGGTGTTCAGTTAGCTTGTGGTGTGGCTTGATCCATACTATCTCGTGTATCAATCCACACCATTTTCCATACATATGTTTTTGTCGTGGATTGATTCACCCTATTATGAAATTTTTTATCAAGAATGGTCTCATTTTTTACATGGTAGGCTTTACCCAATTTATCTCACATTTTTTATTAATGTTTTCGAACCACCATGGATTCGAACGATCAAACTATTGGGCTCGGGAACCATCCAGGCAATCGGTTCTATTTTACCCCAAATCCAGTCCCTAGTAAAAAACTGTTAAATTGGTCAATGACCTGTTGACCTAGGCGACCGAACTATCGACCATTTTTATTATTTTAATTAGTTTTTTATATATATTTTTTAATTTTGCTGTTAGAATGGGCCATTCATTCAAACTAGATGGTCAAACTATCAATCTGGGAACCGGTGGCCAGAACGGTTCTGGCTTTGGGTCATTTTTTAAAACATTGCTTTTTATTATGTATAGGGATGCAATACAGGTTGGGTTGAATTCGGATTAGGATATATTTGAATCCAATGCTACACTATTCATGGCAGATCCGATCAGATTTGATAGGCAAGGATCTAAATTCGAATTCAATCAGGAAGCCGAATCCTCGGATCTGATCTGATCTGATTCGATCCGATTTGTTTTCTTTAAAAATTATTAAATTATTAAAATAAAAACAAAAAATACAAGTATTTTTTAATTATCTTCATCATATATACATACATATATATATACATGTTTTTATAAAAAAAATAAATAATATAACAAATTTACAAAAATACAATATAAATAATATATTTATAAATAAATAAATAACATACATATATGTATTATATGTATATTTATATAAATAAATATATAACATATATCAGATCGAATCTTCTCGGATCAGATAGGGGTGATCCAAATCCGATCCAAAGATCCGAATAGGGGTGATTGAATTCCACCAAATAGGATCGGAACTTAGATGCACCCCTAGTTATGTATATTATTACAAAATAAACTTTACTTCTTTTGTGTTATATAATATTTAATTATGTACATTTTTTAATTCAATATGTGTATATTTTATTAATTTTTAATTAAATATGTATATATTTTATTAATTATTATTTTTATATAAAATTAGTACTCTAAGCAACCTAATGATTTTTTTTATTTTTATAAAATAAAATATTGTTTTTCCTTATTAACACCCAAAAATCTAAGGCCCATCCGATATTCAATCCGATTATCTTGGATTTGGATGATGTATTTATGTAATCGGATTGGATTCAAATTTGACCCCATCCATATCTGATTATATTGTAATATTTATTAATTTTAATATATAAATTTGGTATAATTGTATTTAAAATTATAAAAATATATTTTATATTTTATATTATATGAATTTATACATAATAAATTTAGTATGTTATATTTACATTAATTTATTATATATAAGTGAAAAATAATTAAAAATTTTAATTTTTTGGTATTTTAAAAATTTAATGCAAAGTTGAGTTAAATTTGAATCCTGTCCAAGTCTATATTAGGATTTGAATTCGAATTCAAATATGAGTCTTTAAATCCTATTGGATTCAGATGTAGGTTTTCAATAATTAAATAGAATGCATCCAAGTCCAATCCGATTATAACCCTACATATTGTAGGTGAGATGCATGGAATCAAAACACATGGTGTGGACTGAAATGCACCACACCTTGTAGAACACCTATGGGGTGTAATGTGGTTCAATCCACACTTCTTTGTCCATAGTTCAGAATAACTACCTCGTCAAGGTGTTGTGTGGATGAAAACATACCACCCAATTTCTCATCTACATTTTAGAACACCCCTTGAATCTGATACAAAATGTGCACCCAATTCAGTTTTTCATACTTTACTTTGTAGTACTGATTTGTACTTTTATCATATATAAATTTTATATTTTTTGGTCTCATTTGCACTCATTGGCACTGCCATTGCAAATTTTGTAACACAAAATCTCCTACCTCAATTCTCTCTGATATAAATAAAGTGGGATCACATCTAGGGGTGTAAACGGGTTGAATTCGAATTGGATCAGACAATATCTGAATTTGGATCCAATCAGAAAACCCAATATCCAACGGATATTGAAAATTAATATCTAAATTCGAATCCGATTAAATATTCGAATATTTGATTCGATTCGAACTCGATAAGTTAGTTATTTTAGATAATTAATAATATAAAATAAATATTTTGTTGATATAAAGTATATAAATTATTTATATAACTTAATTATTATATATAAGACATAAATAAATGGTCAAATTCGGATACTTATCGAATCGAATTAGGTCATATCTAAATTCAAATCCAATTAACTATTCGGTATGAATAGGATATCCAAATTTGACCAATTAAATATTCAAATTATTTTGATTATATCAAATTCAAAATCGGATTTTTGAATACTATTGACACCCCTAATCACATCATCATACTCCCTACCTCATTACCTCACTCCCAAACAAATAATATTCCTCCTACCTGACTGGTGACTATTTCCATTCTTTTTCATATAAAATGGGGACCATTTCATTTTACTTCTCTCAACATGTATGACTAATCAAATTTAAAACAAAAAAAAAACAAAAAAACTAGAATTTACGCTCAACCCATTTATAATTCCACATACTTACATTTACACCAATTCAAACGAAATTCGCACCTCAAACAAACTGAATATACCAGAGTGAGTATCCATTCAAGCAGCCAGGCATGTAGAATTAACGGATTAGCATTTCTCTTTGACATGAGAGTGTAATCAGAGAACCATTGCATCAGCATTTGGCCATGGGATTCGTCTGGTAAGTAGTAACCAATCAAGCGGTGAGACAGCGACACTTCATGTGATCTGCCCTTTAGAATTGCCGTATAGAGGTGCCTTCTTGGCAATCTCTATCAAATCTCCTTCAGCATATCACATGGTTGAGAATGGTCTTTTGAGAAAGGTAGAGACATGTTCTTTTCCCATTCATGTGGAAGAATGCCTGAACAGGTCCTATATGTTCATAAAAAAAGAGAAAACTTCACCTGTCTAAATTCACCAGCTTGGGTTGTCAACAGGATTAATGGATGTTTAGTGGGTTGTGGAATCAATAATTATAGGGTTGATTCGATAGATCCGATTATAAAAAATTTATTAAAAATATTATTATATCGTGTTAGGTGTGAGTCAATTCGAGACTAGGTGGAATCGGTTATTAATTAAAAAGAATCGGGACAATATATTAGGAACCGGAACTGACCCCTAAAATCAGAACTGACTTAATCGGTTCAGGTCCATCGGATCCAACCTGATCCATTAACAACCCTAAATAATAATGTCTCACTCCAGCCATATATGCTAAATGAGAGATTGAATGGTTGTGGGCACTATGTATTTATAATTGACATGGTGTCACGGGGCTAATCGATGGGGTCCTGTGCGGCGCTCGATGGGATTGAAAAAGCTTACAAATGCAAGCAACAACACACAAAAGGAAACAAGAATGCATACAAATTAAACAAAAGGCAACTTGTATTGCATTAATCAGTGGTAAGCATATACACAATACAGTGTCGAGGGGATCTCATGCTTAACGTTTACACGCTTATGAGCTCACTCGACTACCTACCTCCCCTCAAAGAGTACGTTAAGCTTTTGGGGGAGTGACAAATTGATACATCAAAATACTGAATATTCATACTACTATTTACATAATTGCCATTGGCATACCCCCCTTTACAAAAAGAGTACAAGGACCCAACCCAAGACACTTAGATGGCGTGCTGATGGTGGCTGATCCGTCACAGTCTCCCCCACTCAATTCAATCTTCGTCCTCAAAGATTCTTCCTCAAGTACTCGTCCAGCTTCACTACAAACGGAAGGAGGTCTTCTGCATGCTCCCAGGTGGCTTCTTCTGTAGGTCCCTTCCACTTCACCAGGTACTCCCATTCTGATGTTTGGGAGGATTGGAACAACCTATGGTTGAGGATGGAGTCAAGGGATCGGTTCTTGGGTGGTTGGTAGGATGGATGTGGGCGTTGGCTTTGGTATCGGGAGGTATCTTGGCTGTCGGCATGGTAGGGTTTGAGTTGGCTTACATGAAAGAGGGTGTACTTTTAGCCAATGAGGTAGTTTGAGTCTATAGGCTGATGCTCCTACTTTGGCTAGGATTTCACAAGGTCCCTCATATTTTCTTACAAGCCCGGGGTGTACTCTTCGAAAGAACCTAAGGCAATGGGTATGGAGTTTTACTAAGGCTAAGTCACCTACTTGGAAGTTCTCGGGTCATCTACCCAAATCGGCCCATTTCTTCATTCGTTTGGAGGCTCTAGTGAGGCTCGTGTGATGTCAATGCATTCTTTCCATTCCCTGGTGAAAGTGAAAGCTCGAGGGCTTCTCCCTTGATGGTCATTGACGATGCTGTGCGGACATCTTGGTAGTTGGCCGGTGATGACTTCAAAAGGACTYTGATTGGTGGAGGAGCTCTTCTGTGTGTTGACGGAGAACTGTGCAATGTCCAGCAATCAAACCCAATTCTTCTATGTAGCTGATACAAAATGGTGGAGGTACTCTTCAAGGAGGGAGTTCATTCTCTCTGTCTGCCCATCTGACTCTGGATGGTTGCTGCTGGAGAAGTTCAAGTTCGAACCAAGAAGCTTGAATAGCTTTGTCCAGAAAGCACTAATGAATCTGGGATCCCGATCACTAACAATGTCCAGTGGGACTCCCCAATATTTCACCACGTGCTTGAAGAAAAGGTATGACATGTCTTCAGCTGAAAGGTGCTTTGGTGCTGGGATGAAAGTGGCATACTTGGAAAATCTATCATCAACAACAATAATTGATGCATAGTCTCCCACCTTAGGAAGACCGCTGACGAAGTCCATGGAAACACTCTCCCAAGGTTGTGAGGGCGTTGGAAGAGGTTGTAGGAGTCCAAGAGGCTTGGCACGCTCAGGCTTGTCTTGCTGGCAAATCAGGCATGTCCTTGTGTATTCTCAAACATCTTGCTCCATATGAGGCCAATAGTAGGCATGTTGTAGAAGTGCCAAGGTACGATGCCACCCAAGGTGTCCTGCCCTTAAGCTGTCATGACATTCACGTAGGAGAGTCTTCCTCAAGTCTTCAACTCTCGATACAAATATCCGCCTTCCCTTTGTCAAAAGAAGGCCTTCTTCAACCCAAAATCGCCTAATCTTCCCTTCACGAGTAGCTATCAATAAGCTCTGAGCAATGGGGTCCTTTTGGAGTCATTCCTTAATGCGCTCAGTCTGATCTAGCTTTTAGAGGGACCTTCGCCTGTGGATAATGCTGCAAGCTCGATCTTCCTGCTAAGTGAATCAGCAACCCTGTTCGTCGGCCCTGGCTTGTATTCTAGAGTCATGTCAAACTCCGCTAAAAAATCTTGCCGTCGAGCTTGCTTAGGGCTCAGCTTCTTCTGTGACTGAAAGTAACTAGTAGCTATAATGTCAGTCTTGACCACGAACTTGGAGCCAAGTAGATAGTGTCGCCATGTGCGGAGGCAGTGGACGATGGTTGTTATCTCCTTCTCTTGCACAGTGTACCTCCTCTCTGTATCATTCAATTTGTGGCTCTCATAGGCGATGGGATGTCCTTCTTGCATCAAGACCCCACCAATGGAAAAGTCAGAAGCATCTGTGTGTAGCTCATACGACTTGCTTGGGTCAGGCAAGTCGAGGACAGGTTCTGCCGAGACAGCTCTCTTCAAATCATCAAAAGCTATTTGGCAACATTCACTTCAGGTCCACATGCTAGTCTTCTTCAGTAAGTTGGTGAGGGCAGTGGCTCGTGCTGAGAATCCAGAGATGAATCTTCGATTGTAGTTCACGAGGCCAAGGAAGGAGCGAAGTTTGGTGACCCTGGTGGGAGGTGCCCAATCTTGAATGGCCCTGACTTTAGCTGGATCCATGCTGATTGTGCCTACTCGATTTATGTGGCCGAGGAAGGCCACCTCTTCTATGGCGAAAGAGCATTTCTCCTTCTTAACAAACAGGTCGTTGTCTCGCAAGACCTGGAAAACAGTACGGAGGTGGTCAACATGTTCCTCCAAGGTTCTACTGTAAATTACAATATCATCAATATACACAACAACAAATTGGTCCAGGTAAGGATGAAATATTCTATTCATCAATGTACAAAAGGTGGTTGGAGCATTAGTGAGCCCAAAGGGCATGACAAGAAACTCAAAGGACCCATATCGGGTAACACAAGTTGTTTTGTGTTCATCCCCTTCGGCTATACGCACTTGATAGTACCCCGACCTTAGGTCTAGCTTGGTGAAGTACTTGGCCCTGCTGAGCTGATCAAAGAGGTCGGCCACCAAAGGTGTGGGATATTTGTTCTTGATGGTGAGCTTGTTGAGAGCTCGGTAGTCAATACAGAGCCGAAGAGATCCATCATGCTTCTTTTGAAACAGGACTGGTGCTCCAAAAGGGGCCTTAGAAGGCTGAATCAACCCAGCATCCAACAACTCATTCAACTGCTTTCGTAGCTCGGCCAGCTCGGGAGGAGACATTCTGTATGGCAAGCGTGCTGGTGGTTTGGTTCTAGGCTCCAACTCAATCTTGTGATCAACTTCTCTCCTTGGAGGAAGCTTCTTCGGCAATGTGGGAGGCATGACATCCTGGAATTCTTCTAGTGCCGTTGTAATTGCTGGCGGGATATGCCCGGTTGGTGGGTCAGGCAGGTCGGAGTCCACCAATGTGGCTAGGTAAGTGCTCTCTCCTTTCCGCACTCCATCCTTGAGTTGCAATGCTGAAAGCATCTTGGGGGTGGACTTGGTCTCTGGCACAACTAGAACCATGCAAGGAGCCTGATCTTCGAATATGCACACTGAGTTGAGGAAGGGCATGGGCACTGCCTTTACTTGAGTTAAGAAGTCCATGCCGAGAACAACCTGAAAATCATCCATGGGCACRAYTGAGAGGTCTATCATCCCTTCCCARTCACCAAGTTGCAAGACCACCCCACGAGCTACACCTTGTATGGGTTTGGCATTAGAGTTCACAGCCTTCAACCATCCAACTTCCTTGGTAGGTGCAAGTTCTACTCGGGATGCCTCCTCCATAGARATAAAGTTGTGKRTAGCACYTGTATCCACCATGGCTCTTGTGGGCTTACCATTCAAGCGAATGTCTACATACATCAGTCCCTACGGCTTGAACTTCGGTGCTTCGTGCGGGCTCGCCTTCTTCTTCATTGCATTGAGTCTTCGTAGAGCCCCCATTATTGTCTCCTCTAGTTCCTTCTCCTCTTCGCTGTGCTCATCATCACTAAGCTTTGCAAGCAAGGCATTGAGCTTCCCCCGACTAGGACAATCCTTGGTCTAATGTTTTCCTTCACACATGAAGCATGGTGCTGGAGGTGTTCTCTTCACTAATTGACCACCCCTGTATCCAGAGTCCCCTTCAGGTCTCCTGTAGAAATTAAAAGTGTTGGGTTTACTTGGCCCAAAGTCTCCCTTGGGCCCATAGTAAGGTTTCCTATCACCTCATATCTTCCCTAGGCCCTGATATGAATTAGGTTTGGGGCCATCTTTGATTGGTCACCTGTTGTCTACCAATTGTTCAGCAACGACCATGGCTGTGGCGAGGTCCTTCACACCTCGTCTCTGGAGTTCAAGCTTGACCCATTGTTGTAGGCCGTCCATAAAGTTGAAGAGCAAGTCTTTGTCTGACATGTCCGTGATCTCGAGCGATAGTGCGGAGAACTCCTTCACGTACTCATGCAATGAGCCCGTGTGYTTTAGGTTCTTGAGCTTCCGACGGGCTTGGTACTCCACGTTCTCTAGATAGAACTGGTGTTTTATCTCGCTCTTGAACATAGACCAGGTATCAATGGAGCATAATCCTCGCTCCGCATTGGCACACCTCCTGCGCCACCATAACATAGCAACATCAGTAAGATACATAACAACAGTACGCACCTTGGCCGCCTCCTCAACGAGTTCGACAGTGGTGAAATATTGTTCCATTTGCCACAGGAAGTTGTCGAGTTCCCGGGCATCGCGGGTCCCTGCATATGAGGTAGGCTCGTGGACTTTGATCTTTGGAGGTGTTGGAGCAGCAGGTGCACTGGCTGTACTGGCCATCAGCCTCTTCAGAAGGGTCACCTCACCCTTCAAGTCGTCAAGCTGGATCTGTAGGCCCTTCACCAGGTCTTCTAGTGGGTTGTCTGGCCTATTGGAGTTGCCACCAGATTGGTCCTCCAATCTTTCCACAACCGCTGCTACGGTCTCAAGGTTGAGTTGAAGCTCGTCCACACGGTCACGAGTTTCACCAACCATTGCTTCACAGCGCATGATGCACTTGTCCATGGTCGCAAGCTTGTCAACTAACTTGTCATGCTTGCTAGGCTTTGAGCTGATGCCTTTGTCTTTGGGAGAGCTACCTCTAGGCTCATCCTCATCATAGACCCATGAGATCCCTTCCTAGATCTCCTCTCGCATATCACGCTTCTTCATCGGGCTGGTGTTGTTGTGGGGCACAACTGGGACTCGTTGGGCTTGACAGCCGCTAGTGTCAACGAGGCTCTGATACCAACTGTCATGGGGCTAATCGACGGGGCCCCGTGCGGCGCTCGATGGGATCAAGAAAGCCTACAAATGCAAGCAACAACACACAAAARGMAACMWGARKRCACACAAATTAGACAAAAGGCAACTTGTATTGCATTAATCAGTGGTAAGCACAAGCACACAGTACAGT
>NW_010729080.1:10356680-10397661 GCF_000365185.1 Nelumbo nucifera
TACCTACCTCCCCTCAAAGAGTACGTTAAGCTTTTGGGGGAGTGACAGATTGATACATCAAAATACTGAATATTCATACTACTATTTACATAATTGTCATTGGCATACCCCCCTTTACAAAAAGAGTACAAGGACCCAACCCAAGACACTTAGATGGCGTGCTGATGGCGCTGATAGTGGCTGATCCATCACAATGGGGCATTATCATTAGTTCTCTACAGACCACTAAACAGCTATTACATTCAGCTAATCCAACCTGAGTATGCCTAAACTAATGTGCCTTGAGGGGAGAGTCTTGTTGACGGCCTAGGCTGTCAAATTTAGACAGCCAAATTTTTAGCCCCTATCTTTATTGAAGTGGATCAACAAATACTTTAATATGGTGCCTTGATTTGGTTAGGTTAATTCTACTATGTTGGGGGTATTTTGCTCAATACACATGGAAAATTGACAAAACAGGGGCACTACTTGTGAGGCAACACAAGTTTGTTAAGCCCCACCCTGGACCAATATTTGGAGTTTGTTAGGTGAATCAACCAAGTTGTTGGTACCTAGCCAAAGAAACATTCTCTAAGTGGGTGTGGATTAATCCACACCTTGTGTATTGATTTTATGTATCTCACAAACAACATGTGAGATAATTTATATAGTTGATTAAGTATAAAAAATTGTTATGTTTTATAAATAAGATAAATAGTAAAAAATAAGAAAAATTATCCATATTTAAAATAAAACATCAATATGTATTTATTAATAAATATAAAAAAATATAAAAATCATACTTATAGTTAATAAAATATTGAAAGATAAAATATATCAAATATGAATTTAGCTAATAAAAGCTATATAACAAAAACTTAAGTATATAAAGTATGTCAAACATTAATAAATTCAATAAGAAATTAGTTCAAATATTTTAAAATATTTATACTAATATCATTTTGAAATAATAAAACTTATTAAAATTTAAATAAAAGTAAACTGCTGAAACCTCCCCATACTTTTTTGATAGTTTTAAGATTTATGCTAATAGAACTGTCCTTCCCTAAACTTTATGATATTGTTGCATCTACACCCGTTCCATTATCTAGAGTTGATGGAAGTGGCAAAATTATCGAAATACCCAATTTGACTATTTGAATGGTAAATTGGCTTCTATCCCTTCCCATTACACTAACCATATAATTCGTCTTTTCTTTACAATTTTTGTATAGTTTATTGAAACTTATATACTTTTTTATTTTTTTATCATTTTCTTTGCTTTTCTGCAATGTTTTCCTGTACACACACATTTTCATTTTGTGTTTTGAGAAAAATATTGAGTGTGGTGGATATGTCAATCAAAGCTGGTGGGTTGAGGTGGGTGAGGGTCAAGGTGGGTTCTAACTCTTTGTTCATGCATGATATAGATGGCTCTTTTTAGGGTATTTTGGTTAGTATAAAACCACATGTTTTCATCTAAGGGTAATCTTGATATTTAAAAATGTTGAGATGATAACATCAGCAATTTCAATTAACATTCTAACATAAAGATAAAGGAAGGGGTGTAGATGCAACGATGTCAAAATGTTTAGGGGAGGACAGTGCTATTAGCATAAAATAGGGTACTGAACTACCACTTTTAAACCAATCGAGGGCTGGCTTATTGGTGTGTTAGCTGGTTTGTTCCAGCATTGACACAGAACCAAGTCCCACAATCAGCACTTTTGGGAAAAGGGGGTTAGGGGGAAATTGTTAATGGTGCATAATACTAAATACCAAAAAAAAACTCACTTTTACATGGGAGGTTTCAGCAATTTACCCTTTAAATAAAGGGTTAAAAAAAATAATGAAAATAATACAAATATAGCAAAAAAATAAGATAAGCATTCGAAATGGTCCATTCACGAGATAAACCGAAATGATCATTTATTGCCGCATATTGTTGAACACTCCCTTGGTGAACAGAAATATCTAGGCTGTGTTTGGTTGTAGTGCAAATAAATTTGCACTAGTACAAATGCATAGGAGAAGCATTGAATATCATTTTCGGGACAAAGCACTATGGCCGGACCTGTCCACAAGAAAAACCTGCGGCTGATATTTTGAGAAATGAACGAGACTAATAATGTGGACCAATTCATGCCAACGAACAATCGAACGACAATTTAAGCATGGTGTGGAACGAAATGCTCCATTCACGAGATAAACCGAAATGGTCGTTTACTGTCACATATTGTCGAACACCCCCTTAGTGAACAGAAATATTTAGGCTGTGTTTGGTTGCAGTGCAAATTTATTTGCATTAGTACAAATGCATAGGAGTTCAAATGTAAAAAATGTAAATTCTTGTTTAATATTGTTTTGGATTTTACTTTATTATGTTTCATATATTAATTTACTTTATTTGTACTATAATGAAACAAAATAAGCTAAAATTTGAAACAAAAATAGGTCAAATTTTACACTCAAATCGTTTACACTGCTATTGGTTATGCATCAGCACAAATTTATTTGCATTGCAACCAAACACAACCTTAGGTATAGAATGTTGTCTGATGTGATAATTATTTTTACTTTAAAAAATAAAACTAACCATGTTATCCAACACCTGCTTACTAAATAGGAATATTGGGATATAGAATCTGCCCAAAATGCCATATGGTTCTAAAAAGATTAATTTTATGGTGTTTTCCTTAATCATGGATGCTTTAATGTGTTAATATTCCTTGTGAAAATCGATGAATCCTTGTAGAATTCAAATAGAAAATAAGAGAGTGTTATTATATGGTATTTATTTTATTATTTAGACTTCGAAAAAACAAAGAATAAACAGAGTATCATCATAATCATCCAAGTCCTTATATGGGAAAGGCTATATGAATCCTGTTTCGCTATTCTGTTCTATTCAGTATTATATCTATGCTTAAATTATGAGCTATTAAAAGAAGAAGCAAAATATAAACTATGAAATCATATCTATCCTGATCAGTGAGGTGTTTTATTTATTTATTTATTTTTGAACAAAATCATTCATTTGCAGAGATCTCATGTGTTTTTATTTAAGAGCTGGATCTGATCTCTCTCGTGTTGTTTTTATCTCTTTATTCATGTTTGGATCTGATCCTTGGTTTTTCTTATTGCTGGTTATTGTTTTATATCTGAGCATTTATGAATGAAATCTCGCGCCTCTTAAAAAAATAAGATGTTATTTGTCACGAATAAATAACCACCAACCGAGCAAATCTCTGAGAATTATGTTTATTTATTTCCTTATAACAAGCTCAGTGACATTTCTGTACAGAAAGAACATTTCTGTTTGAAGGTGCTATGCTTCATTCAGACCAAGGTTTTTAAAACTAGACTGGGTAAAAAAAAAAAACAGCTAAAAATTATTGTCCGGATCAACAGTTTCACCGCCTGGGTCAGTAGTTCACTGATCAAATCAACAATTTTTGGCCAAAAGCGGTTTTGGGATGAAAAATTAGTCAGTGGCCGATTCCTGAATTTTCTAATCCAACCATCTGGTCTGGTTTTGAAAACACTGATTCAGACTTGAAAAACTTCTCTCGTAAAATCTGTCCCTTGCAAAGATCATAAATGAAAAGTATAGGCCCTTCAAATTATTGCTACTCTCCACAAATTTTGGTTATCAATGAACACAGGCCAGAACTTTGATAGATGCCAAGCAGTGCATTTGGAAATTGGGAGTGATTCTGGTAATATAGACTGAAATAGGGGTCTGGAATTAGAATCAGAATGGTTCATTCCATTCTAATTGTTTGTTTAGATGGAATCAAAATCTACTTGAAAGAATGGTTAATCGTTTCCTTTCCCTTGGGAATAAAATCCCGTTTCAATTTATTCAAATTCTTATTTAAACTAAATAGATTATAGGAATAGATCATCCCAATTCCGATTCTAAGAAATTTTAATTACGATTACGATTCTGATCTGGACTGCGAATAAAATGGACCTTGATTTTCATTTGCACATTTGTTGGCAAGTGATATTGCCACCTGAGTATTTGAGAATCTTGGTTCATTAAAACAATTGATTTTCATTTTCACATTTGTTGGCAGATAATGTTGTTAGAACTGCAATAAAAAAGGTCCTTCATCTTCATTTTCACATTTGTTACCGCACACCCAAATGCCAAATTCATTGTTTGAACAATGAAATGATCCCATTTTCATTGTTTGGCTGTGGTGGGTTCAAATGCTATGGAAAACTAAAATCAAATCATTTTTTGTTGGGGACATAACATGCATAGATGCTGTAATTCCCTTTTCTTAGACTTACTTGAAGAATCAAATCATTCGTTCCCGTGCCATATGTTTGGAGAGGGAGACTTCTTTATTTGGGTCTCCGAGTCTTTGCATCTTTGAATTCTTGACTCTTGACCAGTCAAAGGTTTATTAAAAGGTCGGTTTGAACCTTGAATGGCCAGTTAATAAAATTTCTTAAACAATGGTCAAGTGTCAGCCGTGCTCTGTTCCATTGCTTTCCCAATAAAACCGCCTTCCAATCCCGAGTAAATTCAGGAGTCAAACCATTTTGACAGATCACCCCTTCCACGTGGCAAATTCTAGCATTAAAATTCTCTTAGTTCTAGGATTACCCCAAATATTCCCAAAAAACAATACCACTCAAATCACTCGCACAGAGTTGCAGTTTGGAGATAGAGAGAGATATAGAGGGGTCCAAAATGATTCCCCAGGAAATGTCAAAAACAGAGTTAATAAAAAAACTGAATGTGAATGTGACAGTACTACATAGAATTCTCACACCAAAATCATCCAAATATAAGAAAAATTAGTCTCACGGAACGAACTAATTAATCATTTAAACTATTTTTTTCCTGAAAAATTGGCCATTTAGAAAACCCATATGTGAAATGTTTTATACAAGACGCAATATTTACATAAACTAATTCATCTAAACAAAAAGAGACAGACGATGAATCTGATAATCCATTTTCAGGAAACTGTGACTCCATTGTTGTTGCTATTCATCATACAGAACCTGGTAGGCTTGGGCTGGAAATTCCTTCTCCTTGACATATCATGCTTCGATGGCTTTATGATTTGCAGAAGGAATTCCTTCAACAAGTTGCTCTTATCCATTGTCTTGGGTTCCGATCGGCTCCCAGGATTGGAGGCGACGTGAACTGATGATCGTGTATAGAGCTTCCGAGAATTCCTGTGCAGACTACACCGGAAGGAGCCTGGGTGATTGGTTGGAGAACACAAGCATGTACGGGTAGGGTTTTGGGGCTTTGAATTTGAAGGTCCAGTCCTTGACGCCATTGCTGACGATGAATTTGGTTTCAGACCTCTTGAATCCTTTGAGGGTTTCAGTTCTACTAACCAAATGGATGGCGGAGATGGGGCCCTTATATATAAATTCCCTTTCATTCTAAGTACCTAAATGCCCTCTGCCCTTCACCAATTTTACTTTATTCAGGTCATTTTCATGGATGTGGTGTGGGGGTCATATTCTCCGTCCCCCACCCCTTAATCACATCTTCGGTCCCAATTCTCATCAGGGATAAATTATGGAATGAATTTCTTGCGGGGGCCTAAATTCTTAAAATTTTTTTAGATAACAATATTTTTTAAAAAATAAATTTTACTTAAAATAAATAAAAATTTTAAATTATAAATAATGTTATATATATATATATATATATATAATATACATAATCAGGGATTCCTATTAATTTCCATCCCCATTCTTACCCGCCAAAACAATCTCGATCCTTGACCCTATTGAGTTAAAAAAGTCAGATTTTCATCAGGATGGAAAAAATTGGCATCTCTAATGTGGAAATTAAAGTTACAGTTCCTATGACCAATTTACCCTGATATATCTGGTGTCCTGGTCGTCTAGACGTCTACTCCTCTTTTTGAAACCAAGCTGAGTCGACCAGGCTTCAACTGAGCCAATCCATCCGAGTCATGAGTCAGATAAGGCGAGCTTAGGCAAGTACGTTTAATGGATAAAATGGTCCTTTGCTGGTTGTATCACAAACCCATTTGAAAACTTTTTATGAAAATGAAATTATATATGGGTTAAAAAAGAAAAATGAAGGGAAAATTACATGGAAACGTACAAAGGAAAACCCTAGAAACACTGTTCTTGGTTAAGTTGGTTGACTCTAGGGGCGGCCTCCCTTGTTTTGTCAGTTAGTACTGAATGCTATCACCTTATCTGTTAACACTTTCATTGGGAAGTAGACAATTGTGGGTGGTTCGCTTTTGATTCCAGACAAGGACCCTTCACCAAACCCAAGACCTTAGGAAACCAAAATTAAAAATTAATTAAGTAAAAACTTTTGTTAAACAAACGATTAATTAAATCACCAACAGAGAGAGAGTAAACAACAATATGAAGAAAGAAATAAGGGAAAATCAAGTGCTGGAGGGTGATTTCTTATGTGTTAAGGGTGGAGGTGCTCCTGCTATCTTCAAGAGTTTGAAAATTCTGGTTACAGATGTTGAAATGGTTAGAAGTTCTGCCCCCTAATCTTCTATTAACTGACACTGATTGATGGGTAAACATGAAATTTGTGAAAACAGAGTTAGTATCTTATCCATTACGTGTCTACAGAATTAAGAGGGGCCCTCCTTTTCTTGCTTTCTCTGCTCTCTTTTTTCCTTTTCTTTAATCACCATCAGTAGGCCTGCTTAAGTAGACCTCCTTAGACCAAGTACTGTGTAACGGTTAATGGTTGGCATCTCCTAATTGTGATTGTCCTTTCTTTATTTTGAAAAAGTTGAAGATGGGTCCATAGAGAAACAGCCCGGACTGATCAAAGGCTGCAGTTGTTTGATCACAACTTTCACTGGACTAAACTTATCTTTTAGTACATGGAGCCTTCTAGAGAAATCAATCTCTCTTGTTTCTTCCCTTCATTATGCGGGGTGGAGGTGAAGGAAGGTGGTCACCAAACAAGAATTCAATATCAGATTGGGACCATTATGCTTATTTTATTATTTATGATTGTAAGTTAATAAGCTGAGCTTTTAGCAGGAAAAGATAAAGGAAGGTGGGGATGTTATTTTCATTAAACAAGATTTTTAGAGATATTTTTAAGCACCTATCTGTAACTTCCCAGGAAACCCGTGAACTTGGAATTCTAGTAAAATGTTTTTGTTGTTCTTGATTTTAAAATATTTTACATCATGAAGATGTTTTCGAATATGTATTTCTCAAAATAAAGTAAAAACATTTATAGATTGATCAAGAAAAATAGCATTTTTTTCTGAAAAAGAAAAACAAAAACATGTTTTCACTTTCATATTTTTCTTGTTTCTAAAGCTTTACAAATACTAGTAACCCTAGGAATAAATTTCTGGTTTCAGTTTTGAAAACAAGAAATAAACTATAGAACCAAGAGAATGTTTTCTATGTTCTTGTATTAAGAATCAATGTTTTCTCAAACCAAGTGTTGAGCCTTGGCTCTTTGTACTCAGCAGAGAAAGTGGTGGCTCTTGGACTCAAACCTTGCCAACCCGAGATTTTACTCTTAAAGCAAGTAGTGGCCCCTAGTTTTTCTAGTAACCTTCAAGTTAGCCATAAAAATAAAATGCATTGCATTGTTGTTATATTAAGCCCCTGTTTGGGTATGCTGATTTGATAAGTGCTTATTGGATAGGTATTTTCAAAATGATGTGGTGGGCCAAGATGGGTTAGAAAGGAAATAATAAGCACTTAAAAATAAGCTCAAAGTTTGGATTTATTTCCCAAATGCAAATAAGTGCTTATTGATGTCGTTCCGGCCCAAAATAAGTAAATATTGAAATAAGCACTCCCAAACATGGTTTCACCTCTTCAAGGGCATGGAATATGTCAAAAGTGGTGGTTGGCTTTGCCAGACAGGTACAAGTAACAAAGGCATCCATGTGACCCACCCATAGGCCATAAATCCTACACATATAAGCTTGGGTGATAGTGCAAGAGGACTCTGCAGGTTCACATAACCTACCACTCCTTAAATGGCAAGTCTGGATTAAATGGTTACCCCACCATGTGACCAAAGAGATCCCTCTTTGATGAGCATGTGATAAGAAACTGTTTATTCAAAAGCTGTCATTACTAAAGTATAATATAGCAAGGGATAACGGAGAAGTACTGACAGGCCCATTGAAGATTTCTGAATCCCATTGCAGACCTATAAACATTCAAAATGTCAAAAACCCCTATTCTATACATTAATACCTGCCCGTAAATTGGCATCAATTCCAAACTGGCACCTACCCCAACTGTATTTTGGGCCTAAAAATTCTGACCCTGGGCCGAACCGTTATTCTCCCTCAAACTTAACACCTGACGATGACCAACCTAGACAGACATCCTCATAATGGCAATGGTTATAACCACTAACCATATTCAATGGACCTAACTCAGAACCCATACAATCATGTTTGGTTGGTCATATGGGCCATTCTTGTTCCAACAAATATTGTAATCTGGGTCAAAACATACCAACTGAGCTGGTGAGCGGAAACCTGGCTACATTGTAATCTGGGTCAATGAATTCCAAGTTTCCAACATCTACTGTAGTGGCTGTCTAATTGGCTACATTGTCTCTCCTAATCCTGAAAGGGCTGGAGGGTGAATGTATCAGGATCTCCGTCTATAAAACATTCTCAAAAGAAAGAGCCAATAGCCATGCACCTGCTTAAAATAGATTATGACAAAGATTAAAAAAAAAAAGCTTCCCTGGTTAAATATTTCATGATTTCATCTATTGCTAAATGATGCTGAGTTGCTGACAAGGGGTTCCGGTGTTTAATAAGGGGCATCACTTTTCCACTTGATTATCAAGTATGAGCATAGCATGACTATTCCGTGGTAGAAGCATTCTGACCAACAGATGGTCCAACCATTTTTTACTTAATGACAAATTACTGTATTTCACAATGATCAAGAGCAGAGTTTCAAAAAAGGGTATCATAATGTACACATGTTATAACCTGCAACCAAAATGTATGAGAACATTCCAGTCACTTAAAGAGGGTGAACTGACTTGGAGGTTTACTATGGGTGTTTATCTAAATGTCCATCGCCTGATCTGGCAATGAACTGTTTGGTGTATGCTCGATGCCGCCTCTCCCTAGCATAAACCACCCAGAAAATCAGAGAGAGCATTACAGCAGCTGCAACCACAGCCAAACCAACATACATCCATTTACTGTATCGTGAAAGACCAGGACAATGATCTCTATTTATGGCTGTGAATGTGTCACGCACAAAGGTGCAATCTTCTAGCTGAACTAGGAATGGACCATAACGATACAACCCATAGCTCACATTCACTGCTGCTGCCATCTGGTTATAGAAGGTTGGGGTGACACGGCCCACTGTGGTACAAATGCCAGCCGATGAAACCTGACACTCATAGTTCTTCCACACCTGCAAGAAATAGGAAGTGTTAGTAGTTTTCAAATTGCTTCTTTATTTAAAATGTAGGGACTTCCTTTTATTTACCCGTGTTGCATTGTTCAAGTCCACTTCACCCGCTTTGCATTGCCGATCAGTGAAGTTAGAATAAAATGGGTTGCAGAGGACAGGCATCGATGGACCAGATTGATTGAAATAAAGAGGTCCCATGTTGGGTAAGGGGTTAATGTTAAAGATGTTAGTGATAACACGGTTGACCACATTGACCAGTTGGAAGGTAACTTCCTTGGTTCTATACAAGGTCTCATTGGCAGTAACATTGTCCACACAGGGAAGAATATCATCGAGAGCTGTATGGGCAGTTGGATGTTGGACCCACTCCCCCATTGAAACACACGTGTCCTCGGTCACACTAGTACATGGAAGGAAAATGGGTTAGGATAAATTAGATAAGCTTCTGAAAACAATTAATTGAATCATTGCCTGGGTTAGCATGTCCAGTAAGACCCAAACTAGAAAGCACAAGCAACAAGTTCAGAACTTTACTGCATATCAATATGTAAAAATGAAACTGAACCTGTTAAGATAAAATGGAAACTAAAATCATATGTATCAAATTATATTAAAGACTAAGCTGGTAATAATATGGATATTAAGTTTTCAGGCAGTTTATCCTTGTCATACTCTTGATATTTTTCATATGAATTCTCTTTACAGAGTTGATAATTTATAGTGAATTGTCCAACAAGTTGACTAAATTGTATGGTTATTGTACAGCAGAAAGTACATGCTCTCATAAGAATGATACAAAAAAAAAAAAAAACACATGGACAGTAGATAAGAAACATGACATTAGAGAAAAAGAGAAAGCAGTCACTAACCAAATGAGTGAATGACAAAACTGAGTACATACTGTAGTTTATAAAACTGTAAAGAAGCAGAAATGATATAGTTTCTTCATCAAGATTGTGGTTGTTATACGTTATCTGACAGAAATGGAAACATACAACTTTTTTGAAGTTGGCAAAAAAGTTGTCGCAGTTTTCCTTTTTCCCCCCTTCTTTTGACATAGTACAAGGTCTAATTAACAACCCAACATACAGGTCCAAGATAATGTTAATTAAAATGCACTATACTCGTTATACCTTTCATGTTAAAAGAAATAATTCCATTGAGACAAATATGCTTGTTATATTTTCCTTTTTTCCATCAAAAGAAAATAAAAACAATCATGTTTGTTATATGTTCATTTATAAAAGAAGTTATTACGATGAAGAAACTTTGCCATGTATGCTTCCATACAGTTATATAAACAACAGAGCATACTCAGTTTATAACAAGGGCAGTTGATCAAATGTGCAGTGTACTGACCAGAGACAACTATTCAAAAAGAAAAGAACAAAACAGGCCTGTTGTCTATGTGAAAACATTTCTGGACTCGTAAATGTACACAACTGCAGTGATTGTATGCTGAGGTGACAATAGAACAGGTCTATGCAAGTTTCTAAATCACTTTCTCCAAATGTAGAAAACTTTAGGTAAATAACCCTCTTCCATTTGGCAAAAGAAAAACAAACCACTAAAATCATGAAATGGGCCAACCCACCTAACCCCAAATCTAGCCTGAGTTGCATTAGAATTTAGCTGAGGCTGGAGTTGAGTTGACTGCTTCCCCTTGGTTGGGCCGTGCCTCAAGCTGGGGACAAACTGTTAGTTCTAAACCCACCTAGCCCACCCAAATTGTAAATCCTAGACAAACTATTTTTTTTTGTTACATTTTTGGGCTTAAGGCCTTGGTGTGCATTTCTTTTCTTTAGTCCCCTCCCCCCACCAGAGAGAGAGAGAGAGAGAGAGAGACTCACTAAAAGAATTCACAATGAATTCTTGGTGGTGAGCAGCTCCACTAGGATAGCCTTCTCTGTATTCATGTGAACCAACCAAGCTAGACTCTAATCCTAATTAAAGGCAGGGCTGGGTTGGGCTTAGAAGTTAGAAATGGCAATGCCCAGCTACACTCACACACATGAAAAAATGTTCCCTAATCAGGGAAGCTCCTTAAATGACCTCACAAATCTGTGCCACATGGAACAGAAAGGTGGGGAGAGAAGAAAACCTAACTGTCAAATTGGAGAAAAGACATGACTTCGAATCAGCCAGTGAGGTACTTATATTATTCTCATATAAAGTGGAATTACAAAATACTTAATTAGCTATGTCCCACACTAATTATAGAGAAGAAACTCTACAAGAATATAAAGGATAAATAAGAGAAAAGCAATAACAACTAAAGAAACCAATATATAGGGAAAATATAAGAGCAGCCAATCACTCTTAACATACCTATTAGAAACACTGATTCGAATGCTGTATTTTTACCAGACACTCGTGGTCATAAGTTCATGTCTAAAAGGTATTTTATTCATGATATACGATTTCAAAGTTGTTTTTTAGTTCATTATATTAAAATTTAGTGTTTTAAATGTGCAATGCACTAAAAAATGTGCAAGAGGCTTTTTGTGCCTGAGGTGCAAGGCACGAGGCAAGGTTCTTGACTTTCTGAAACAAGGCACAAAATTTTTAAATTTTCAAAAAAAAAGCAAAAAATGCATACTTAAATTTCAACTATAATTAAAAAAAAAAAACTATTAGCTCCAATTAAAATACATAAACATAACATATAAAACATATGCAAAGTAAAAATTTAAAGATAGAATTAAACATAACATATAAAACATATTCAAGCACATGATTTCTTTCCCAATTGCATTACTCTAATTCTATGAGCCACTTTATACCAAGTCCCTTAAGGGAAGCCCAAATAAGTCCATGCTACAGTCTTAAAATCTTCATTCATACTTAAAATTATTGGTTTTATTATTTAACTTTAGCTCGTATCCTTAAAAAACAAAAAGTCTTGTATTAGGAAGAATGAATGAATGAACAATATTAGCCAAAAAGAGGGTTCTCAGAGCACTAAAACTAAATCACAAAAGCCAATATTTTAAAGTACCAATTAAGAATTTAAGACCCTAGCATGGACTTATTCAGACTTGCCTCAAGGGACTTGGTCAAGGGTCCAAAGATGGAGCTCCCAACCCAACCACCATGAATAAAAATGTACAAAATGTGCATAATTTAAGAAAGTTGCATGCCTTTTTAAAGGGGCTGTGCCTAGGCCTAGGCAAGGCGCAAGCCTTGAAATGCACCCACATAGGCACACCTTTTCAATCACTATTTAAAACATTTAATAAAACAATATTTTTAGTTTAATATATTAATGAAATTTAATATCCAAATTCAACCTATTCAGTGGATAAATTTTGATTCAAATCCAAATACTAACAGATCAAATTTGGACCTAGGTATAATTGATTTGATCTAATATGTTCAGTGTTTTAAAAAGTGTGCCTTAGGCATGCCTAGGGCACACAAGCAAGGCACATTTTACAACATGTGCCTTGCTAGAAGGTCCCTAGATAATATTGTGGGGCATTTAGGTGATGAGTAAAACTTATCACAGGAGGTCTAAATAACCCAACTCCTAATAGACCTGAAACATCTCTACTGAGGCTGCTGAACCTAGGTGTGACTCATTTATATGTTTTTTTGTAAGTAAAAAAGAATTTATTTGTCAAAACTCAAAAGATCATAGCAATATAAGCATCCCTAGGAGAGGCACGAGCAGCAGCCTCTGCAAAGTCATAGGTTAATACAAAAAGCAAGTTACAACTGAGCCCAAGACAAATGTTCCCTATTAACCCCTTGCTTAGCTAAACAATCAGCCAAAACATTTGCCACCCTTATCACCCGATGTATGCTTATGTTCATTTTCTGTGTAAGCCATTTGAATCTCTTGATTTCATTCCTATAATACTACATAAAATAATCTGAATCCTTCAATGACCTCACCACCACTTTTGAGTCTCCTTCTATTAGAAGGTACTCCACTCCATGCTGGTTTTCTATTTGCACTCCTTGAATAAACGCTAGTAATTCAACCCTTAAAGAGTCTCCAACTCCCAGAGAACCCAATTACAAAGATAAGATATTCCCAACCTCATCCTGAGAACCCCACCTATATCAGATAGGCATGGATTACCAAGACTACTCCCATCAAAGTTTAGTTAACATAACATTTAGGGGGTGTTCAAAATTAACCCTAATCAGAGTGATATGCCCTTCCAAAGAGATACAGTTCTTCTTCAACAAGGCTAATCTCTTCTCATACTTTTTTATCACTGGGTTCCAAAACTTACTCTCCCTAGGATTTGCTCCTAACAAAAGGCCCAAGTACTTTAAAGGCCAATCAGAGATAGAACACTCTAATCAAGTCATAGCAACCTCAATTTCCCTATCCTCCATATTAACCCTTACTACATAACTTTTGCCCAGATTGATTTTCAAATTGGAAAGCCTTTCAAACCTCCTTATTAGCTCTTTTAGATTCCTTACCTTTCTGATATCAGCCCCTTCAACAAAAATAATTAAATCATATGCAAACTAGACTTATTCAGGGACCAGGCTTTGGGCCTGACTTTACTGTATCAGGCACGGGCTTCGGGTTAGGCCCATTCAAATTTTCTCAAAAGCCAAGCCCGCACCCGGCCCATGAACTAGTCTAATGCAAACTGAAGGTGTCTAACTAAAAACTCATTACTTCCAATCTCCAATCCCATATCATGCTCTCCCTATCAACAATCAAGATCATTCTAGTAAACACATATGCTATTAGAGTGAACATAAAATGAGAAGAGGGGATCATCCTACCCAACACCCTTAAAAGCTAGAAAGAAGACCTTCATCACTCCATTCACCAAAATAGAATGGTGACAAGAGCTAATGCAAACTGGGAGTGAGGGATGAGGATTCTGTCTGAGAGTGCTTGCTAATCAAGGCCATTAATTGGACTAAAGCATCAGAACTTAGTTCACATTTCTCTTTAGCTGACTTATGGAGAAACTGGGGAGTGATTGCAAACTCCTCTTCTGCTAGGAACAAACTTGTAGTTGCTTGGAAGGCTCCTGAAGAAGGATTTATCAAGCTAAACTTTGATGGTAATATGGTAGCAGCCTTGGCAATCTCGGGCCTTCTGGCATTGGAGGTGTGTTTAGGAATGTAGAGGGTCAGGTTGTCGCCTTGTTTTCTGGCCCAATCAGAATGGGTGGTGTGGTTAATGCAAAAGTCCAAGCAGTTTTACAAGGGACACAACTGGCAAAAGATTTAAACTTTACAAGTTAGGTCGTTGAAGGAGACTCTAAACTGGTAATTGGGTGGCTAAAAGAACTGGAGACTGTGGTGTGGTCATATCGGGGGCAATGAGAAGATTTAGGTGGCTAACCTCAATTTTAACAGTTACAGTTCAAAGGGTAAGGAGATTAGCTAATGGGTTGGCAGATCTTTTAGCCAAGCAAGGGGAGCATAGGGATCATTAACTCTGGGCTCAATTGTAATTTTGCTTTGTTTCTGAGAAAACATCTCGCGCCTCTCTGTGAGAACTCTACCATGTACCTTATGTTGGCTCATATTACTTATTCTTAATAAATCACTTTATTACTTATAAAAATAAATAAAAAAGAACTAATGCAACCAAACACCCAATTATACCATCTTTCTCAACACCTCTAATAAGAACTCCTAGTCCACCAAATCATAAGCTTTTTCAAGGTTCAATTTACACACAAAGACCTTTCGCCTAGATCTCCTCAGTTCATACATTCATTAGCAACCAAAATATGCTCGATTATTTGTCTTCCTTGTATGAAGGCCCCTTGGATTTGACTAATGAGAAAAGGGAGGACCTCTGTAATACTCAAAGGAAGAACTTCAGCTAGAATTTTATAAATGCTAGTCACCAAACTAATTGGTCAAAAGTCTTTCGGGTGATTAGCATCAAACCTCTTAGGGGGATAAGGCAAAGAAAGTGGCATTAACTCCTAGAAACTCCTTAAAGACATCACAAATCATCTTTCAGTACAACAATCCATTAGAAAATCTATTTGTTTAATCTCTCTCTCTCTCTCTCTCCTCCCCTGTCTCTTCTCTATCTCATTTTGACCAGCCATTTGACCGATTGGTTTGGTTTTATTAAAATATTAATTAAATATTAAAAATGAATGTATCGACATCATCATCAAACCTTAAAATGGGTTCAACAATTCATCAGTTTAATCATACATTGACGATTCATTAACCAAATCAACAGTTTTTGGCTTTTGGTGGGTTTGAGGTAAAATGGAACAGGTTTGGATTCCAGGTGATGGGTTGAACGGTTAAAAGTGTCCAAGTCAACAATGGTTCGAAAACATTGCTAATTAGAATGAATGGAACAAATTCCAATCTAAAGGCTCAAAGAAAAGGCAAATGGAACAAATTCCAATCTAAAGGCTCAAAGAAAAGGCATCTCTATTATGAATCCTAAACCCTAAAAGGTAGAAAACCTAATGGGGTCTAGCATCCCTAGGCATTTAGGTACATTTCATAGGGGCCTAAAGAGTGCTAGATGTCCAACATTAGAGAGCACTAGGACCAACCAATAGAACTCACTTTAGAGCAATTTTGCAAGAGACAAAGGGAGAAATATAATTTCTATTAGATGCTCAAACTACATTGGATCACATATAGACTTTTTCAAATTTGGTTCTAAGCTTAGAACCTATACACATTATATGAACAAAGTTTTCTTTTTTTTGGAAAATAAAATTCTTATAAGACTCAAGCTGGAATATATAATAGGACCATCACACTCAAGAATTGAAGGGCAGTCCATTTTATAAACCATGACTTTTACTTTCCCCAAAAAACCATCTGACCCACTTGGGAAAACCATTAAAAATTATCTAGGCTTTAGTAACCCAACTAGTTTTCAACAATTCAACAACCCACCCAGGTCATTGCTTCATCATATATTGTAAAATGACAATTGAGGGGAACTGAACTCACAACCTCTTATTTACAAAGAATTGTATATTACCATTAACCCACAACACTATTTGTGTTTATTTTTTGTTTCTTTAATGCCTATTAACAAATAATAATTTGTACTTACAAGACTTAAACCTAAACCACTTGAATGAAGATTAGAAAATAACCATCAAACCACAACCAATATACATGTTATTGTAATAATATATTATATATTTATATATGACCTCATGCCATCACAGATCACTATGTCAACCCAATGGTCGAACCGCTTGACCCATGACTGGTGACCTTATCAGTTTAATGAATGGTCCAAATCTTATAAAATTGATAAAAATAGCAAGAACACATGCAGATCTTGGGGTTAGAGGTTAGTAACTGTGAATTTTTCTTGTTTTCACACTGTCAACATTGGGCATACATTTTTAACCAATGCAGCTAAGAAAAGAAAAAGTAGCAATACAGGAATTAAAACCATCCTCAGGACCTCATTTATGAAAGATCAACTCATTTTGGAAATCAGTATCCATCATGACTCAAGGAACAGAGATGCAATTCAGGTTGGCCCGAATTAGCATCCTACATTGCTTCGGGCTTGGGCCTTTGGGCTGGGCCCATTCAAATCTTGACAAAAGCTCAACCCAAGCCCACCCAAGTTGAACCCCTACAGCCCCATAATGGAACTAGCACTTATATCAATAAAAGCCAAGTAATCATTGACACTTCGAATTTAGCTGATGATTTTTTTGTTCTCTCTTTTCTCTGATCTAAAGATTGAGTATTACTCCCCTGAGATTTTCAAATCAATTTTAAGCATACAACAGACTACCTGTTTAATATATTATGCCTCAAAGTTGTGTCACTTCTGTCATATTATCTGGCAGTGACATTTTACAACTCTAGAGCTTATCCTCAAAAAGGTCAAAAATGGTAAAATTCAACCACAGAATTTTTTTTTCTATTTTTATGAAGAAAAGAACTAAAGAAACACACAAAATTGATTGCTCTAAAAGAAGCAAAACAACTCAAGTAAGCAATACACTGTACCAACTAATATATGGGTTCCTCAAATCTTCATTTGCCTATTCACTCTATCAGGGGATATATCCTCTGTACAATATTAAGTCGTCAAATCTTTCTCACTACTTTCACCTATGTCCTTTTGGCCTTCCCCTGATTCTTCCAGAAACATCAACTGAGAAATCTTAAAAGCGTCCAAGTTCAATTTCAAGACATTGATAACCATATGGTTACCAAAGTTGATTTACTTATTAAAATATCATGGTAACTTGAAAAAGTACAACAAAATTATATACATGCATGACCTGTACTGACATAGGATGAAATTATTATCATAAATAACAGCTACTCTGAATGTCATGGCCATCAATTGTCAGGTAAAATAGATGAACGTAAATGGTTAAGTTTAAAAACTAACACAATTGAACATACTTGTGGAGAAGAAGAAATGTCCCAGACAAAATAAATGTGCCTGCCACAAGAAGCCACCCGATAATCACCAAGCTGCAACAATTCAGTATACAAAATTTAGTAAGAACAGGTACAGAATTAATATTGACATACTTTCAAGATCAGATAAGGGTCTAAGAAGATAATCTTACATGGACACAAGAAATTGCATCCCGAGAATAGAGAACACTGCAGTCAATAATCACAACATCATAAGTGACAAGAAAGTCCCTATATCATACAATCTGAAACTTGCAGCATGGTTCAGCATAATCAAGGAGAGCAGCAGACTTACAGAAACCAAGAAATGTCGATAAAAGCATTACAGCAGCAAGAAAAATAAGAGCCCATCTCCTGCAATACATGATAACAGGATCAAGTCAGTAACCAGAATAAGTAAAAACAGCATGTATAACACCAAAAGAGAGCTCTAAAAGCATTTTCTTACACAATGTCCAAGACTTCCTGTATACTGTCTGAGTTCTTCGCTGTCTCATCAGCAAGAGTTGCAGCAGAAGAATTTATCTTTGTTTGAACCTCGTCGATCTTAGCCATCATATCAGAAGGTAGAAAAACCTGGTCCACACCAATCCGCTTAGCAGCAGCAAGATAGTCTGATACATTCCTAAGGTTTTCTGCCGTGGTATTTGCCTGCTTCACAACATAAGCCAGGGTGTTTGTTGTACTACTGTGAAACTTTCCCTGGCCAGTGTACAAAACGATGCATCCGATGCTGAAACCATGGAAAGGGGTATTTATGATGTCACACTGGATCAATTAAAACAAGCATAAAACCAAGAAGAAATAACTGAAAGTGAACAAACTTACATTGCAGCAATGGTGAAGAGTATGAGAAAAATTAATGAGCAAGCATATGCTGCTCGGGAATAACCATAACGCCGTCGTTGGCAACAGCAGTAACAGAGGCAGATGAGCAGCAAGCAAAGCCCAAAGCCCAGGAACCAGATTGCAGCAATGAGAAACAGGGGAGCAGCGGAAAAACCTACAGACTGTGTTAGAGACAAATTTTAGCCTAGGAAAAGTGGAAAAACATTCAGAAACAACTAAAACTTGTCAAAAATAAAATTAAGTAAAACCAACGAACCCAAAAATTTAGGGCCTGAAATTTCAGAACCCATTAGAAACAAGAAAAACCATGAACAAATAATGGTAAGTCAACCCCCCCCAAATAAAAATAAATAAATAAGCCAACACCAGTGGAGGGAAATGATTGAGGATAGTGAAAAAAAATCAATGTTCATCGAAAACAAGAACGACCAAGATGAGATTGGTCAAAATTCAAAAAACTCACAGCCCAGTAATGTCGTTCGCTGATATTCCATCCCCCTGTGTAGCGCTTATAATTATCAAGAGGGTCTCTCCTGTGTGTTCTCTCTTCAGCTAATATGAGAGATGAGTTGTCAGCAGTTGTTCCTTCTGCGAGAGACCTCCTCGTCCCCCATGGAACCAACCCACCATTATGCTCCTCGTTAATCACTTCTACATGAGAAGAAAAAAAAGGAGAAATTAAAAAAAATAAATAAAGCCCGAAAAAACATTTTAGTTCCAATAGACAAAAATGTACTGCAACAAACAGCTATCTTGATAAAAACAGAGGATAAGTAAAAGGCTAAGTCGACGAGACGAGAGCTGTAAAATAGAAAAGTACCTGTACTGGGTACCGTTTGAAGATGGTAAGATTGAGAGACTCCATGAGAGAATGAGAAGAAGCTAGAAGATATGAGTAGAAACACAGGCAAGAGAAGAAAATCCTGTGATCTGAAGTGTAACATTTTGCTTGTCGTTCACTGTTCCTTCTCTGGTTCTGTTTATACTGTAAGATCTGAATGTGATAGGTCCGGATAGCTCTGGCAGAAACAGAGGTAGAGAGAGAGAGAAAGAGAGAGAAATTATAGTGGTTGGGACTTGGAAAATTGGAATCTCTTGCGTTCGAAATTAGCAACCCTTTGAATTTGCAGAAGTTAAAAATGAGAAAACAAAAAAATGGAGGTTGTTCTTTCGCTTTCCTTTTGTCACTCCAACTTCTCCTTTTTACGGAAGTACCCTCGAATTTGAAATGGGAGAGAATTTGTAGAATTACATGTAATGACAAAAATGCCCTTTGAAAAATGATGACACTTAAAAAAACGAATCTCAAATAGACAGTTTTCTATAGAAACGCTGCGGTTGGTTTTGAAATCTTTCAATTTGGTTTTGAGGGTCAGTTTGGAAGGAGTACAAATACAAATATGCCAAACTGAGCCTTTGTTCTCCTCGTAATGGTATTTGCAATTTTGTATATTCCTTCCAAGGCTTAAAGTATCAAAAACGTCAAGTGTATCGGAAAGGCAATTTTAAGATAAGTATCGAGATACGTTTTGGATACGCATGCATATCAAAGAAAAAACAAGATACGCATAGATATGCTTGAAAACACTATAAATACTTTAATAAATTATAAAAATACATCAATAACACTAAATATATGACCACAATGAGGTGTATATACATTAAATTAATATATTTTAATGGTTTTATGAAGAAATATGTTGTAGGTAATTATAATTTCATTAAAAATCATATGCTTAACTATAATTTATAAATTATAATTCTTAAGTTCTAATGTTTTATGGGATGGGAAAAACTCAGTTCTCCTATCCAACCATAAAACATGCATTGGCACAATTTCTAAATCAATAATTATTTATTATTTATTTTCAAAAATTATAAAAAATAAATAAGCATTATATAATATATTCAAAAAATAGTTGTTAAAGAAGAAATTTCAATTGCTTTGTGGCTATGATAGATCATCCATAGAATTATAATATATTCAATCATTGTGATCAAATGATAAAATATAATTAATTAATTATTTATTTTTCAATTATAAAAATATAAAAATAAAAAGAATAATTATTAAATAAAAAATTTCAATTGGTCTGTGGATATGAAAGATCATCCATAGAATTATAATATATTCAATTGTTGTGATCAAATGATAAAATATAATTAATTATTATTTAATTTTTTAATTCTAAAATATAAAAAATAAAAAAAATACTAAAGAAGAAATTTCAATTGCTCTGTGGATAAGATATATAAATCCATAGATCTAAAACATATTTAGTCTTTATAGGTAGAGAAAAATTATATTTTTAAATTTTTTATTAATTTATATTTTTCCCAAATATCATCATGAAATTTCCATAAATTTATTAATAACACAAAAAAAAATATGATTTTAAATGTAAGAAATGTATATCAACATAAATTTAAACATTCAAGAAAAAAAGAAATCACAAGATATTATAAAAAAATTGAACAAATTTACCAAATTTTGCCATATTTTTTCAAAATTTGAAAAAGTTTTGAAAAAATTAATGATTCACACTTGTTTCTTACAATTTTTTGCAAATCTAGCACTCTAAGAATGAGGTTTGAAGTTTTAGCCGTATCTTTTTCATCAATACGCTACCGATATGTCCCGATACACCCTCGATACACCTCTAATACACCCCCGATAAGGTCTGTTACCGGTCCGATATGCATGAAAAAAAAGATAAAACATTCGATTTTCATGCATATACCGTATCTATTTTTCAAAGATACAATACGATATCGAGCGTGTCGTATCGAAGTTTTAAACCTTGATTCCTCCCTTTTTGGTTTTGAGCCTCTCGGGGGTGTTTCTATTTACTCATTTTGCTAACATGATAGCTGTTTTTATTTTGAAAAACTAGAAAGTATTCATATTGGCAATGTTGGCAAACACTGCCTATAAGATGGTGGTGTTTTTGCATTATGAAACTTCATTGTGTTGTTTTCAATGGGTCACATCGGTTTGGTTCCAAAGGCAAGGTTCCAAGATAAATTCTAGGGTCTATCCATGGAACATGTTCTTTCTTTAGTCCTCCCAAAAAAATGGAACATGTTCTTTAAAAACTTGGTTTATAATAATAATAATAATAATAATAATAATAATAATAATAATAATAATAATAATAATGATGATGATGATGATGATGATGATATAATTTAAAACTTATCATTATCATTTAAACTATATATATTGCATTTTACATAATTTATTATATATATTCAAATATTAAATTAAAAAAAATAATCAAATCACCTAAGTGATTCAATGGTTAAGTGGGATTATGACCGTTGTAACCATAAATCCTCGGGTTCAAGTCTTCACATCACCGATGTTTTTTTAGGATCTATTTCAAGGCCAATTCTTCAGGTCACTTCAGATAGGGTAAACCCCTAGACCTTAAAACCGCCCTAGGAGTTGATTCTAAAAATTTGGAACCAGACCTTACTCATAGCAAATTAGGTAGGACAAGCTCAAGTTCATTCGATGCCGATTCTAGGTAAAACTACCCATTTGCCAACCCCTATAAAGAACAATGGATAAACATGTATTTGTGAATTTTAAGTGCTTCCAACACTTCTGGAAGAAAGAAAATCAGGCTAAACCATGTTTGCAAATGCAATATGGCAGTTTTTTTTTAACAAAGCCATTTACATTGGCATGCACCCATTAATCTCTCCCTTTTAAAAGGGGGAATATATGATCAAAAGAAAACCATGAAAAAGAAAATAAAAAAGAAAAAAAAAATGAAATATGAGAATCTTCACAAAAGGCATTAACAAAAACAAGCTTTAGTAAAACATTCCTCATTTAGGATAAGAATGGTTTTCATTGTCACCATTAGATTCAGATACAATAGCCAAATTATTAACTAAATACACATAATTAGTAATATAAATTTTTGGCCTTGTATTGACATAAACCCCATTAGATACCAAACTTCTCTAGAAAACAATTTCATACACAAGGAATTAAGGACCCTGTACTGAATGGGAACCCATTCCTTTTTTATCACTATTAGAAAAATAGCACATGCCTCCTTTAATTTTTTACTACTCAGTATAGGACAGATAAAAGTACAAATTGGGTATCAAATTTGAAGAATTTAAACAAATGTTAAACCTGATCCCATGAAAAGATGCATCCCTAAGAACAAACATGATATAATAGGTACAAATGTGTTTAATGTGATTCATGCATGCTTTAGTTTGGCATTTGGACCACAAACAGATGTCCAAATCCAGTGGTGGTTACAACTTCCTGTATTTTTTTGCTACGAATTTGTTTTTTCATGAATTATAGTTAAAATGTCACATTCATAATAAAAGACCAGTTTTCTTATCACCCCACCCAGAGAACATGGTTAACAAAGGATTGTCTTTTTAGACCAAATTCTCTCTTGGATATGTCAATGGGTTGGGGTCTGAGCTGGGTCAGGGTGGACCCGGTCTTAAGTCCTAACCTGATGATAAAACTCACAAACCCAGTCTCTACTTCCTTATTGCTAATTGGGCTTATTAGATCTGTCCATTATAAATGACAAACATTTAATTTGGTAATTTTGTAATTTGACAATAAATGTGCTAATTCTCTCTCCCTTTCCAAAATATCTTCCATATCAAATCATCATCATTCAAGCCTTATCCCAATTAAATGGGACCATGAAAGAATTAGGGTTTTCTGTATCATATATAAAAAATAAAATCTTTTTCCATTGTGAATTTGTAATAATGCCCAAACGGAAAAAACTAATTAGAAACCTATTATGATTGAAGACCCGAAATGCAAATCTATATCTTCTGTTATAGAGTCTGGATCACTTGCCAACAAAACATGTTTCAACCCTTTATCAATATGATCTTACGCCACATATTTCATTAATAATAGGTCCTATTTTTATAATGGGTCTCAGTTTCATGATGAGATATACGGTGTTAGATGAAGTTGACAGAGGGTTGGAACGTGTATTGTTGACAGAAGATCTCAAAAATCTCTTGAACCAACTTAAACAATTGATATATAACCCTATTATGAAAATTTTGTCCAAATAAAATTTTCGGGTGCTGAATTTTATGCTCCAGGTTATGCTAAGTTTCAGAATTAGAAAATTTAGATGGCTACACATCATATGCATCAACACTGAAATCCTCAATCAGTTTTACTATTTGGTACACTGGACCATGTTGGTTTCCAAACTCACGCTAGAACAAGTACAAAAAGGTAGGCAGCTCTACATTACATGCATTGGAATTGAAACCAATATCTAGTTTTGCTTTTTATTTAATGAAACAAGGGGCAAAACAGCCCTAAAAAGATATTATCAACATCAAAGCTTTGTCCCAAGTATATGGGGTCCATGAATTCTCTTCTCTTTCAATGTCATATGACTCATATCCATTATTAAACCTTGGGCCCTTAAATCATTTCTCACAATAACCCTAAAAAGATAGAAACACAAAATGCTATTTAAATAAAAATAATGCATTTTTTTTACATAACAAATGTTTTTTTTTTTTGAAAAACAAAAATCATTCATATTGACAAATACCCTTTATGTGGTTCAAAAGTTGTGTGCAAGTATTAAAATATCAATACCCCGATATCCAAAATTGGGTATTGGTGCCTATTCTTATGATCAATATTCTATGCTTTTAATTATTTTTTTTAATTTATATTTTATAAAAAAGTGATGGGAAAGATTAATCTAGTTTTTTAATGTTATAAAATAGTTGTGTATCAAATTATCATGTATATTTGAATACACTGATATGGATATGATACATATGATAGTATTGGATGCCATATCAATATTTTAATCCTTGATTGTATACATGATTAATTTGAAAAAGTAAATCTTTTTTAGCTTTTTAAACTTTTTATAATATTAAGAATATGTACCATGTAATAATTAAAGATTTATTGGCAAAATAAAGAAAATCCCTAAATTAAATATCATCAATGCAAGACTAATTCCAACTTCCATAAGACATTGGTATAAATAAAAATGCACTTTCGACAGTATAAACTTTATTCATTTGCTTTTATAACAAAAAATCATATTTACTTCCTAAGATAATCTGATTTAATTTTTAAAATTCCTTGCTTTTCTATAAGGTTCTAAAAGCTAAAAAATAAAGAAAGAAAAGAATGTTTGCCATTCTACATTGTCCATTGAAGGCTTCTTAGCAAAAGCACAAAAAGCTCATCCAGTGGATTCATAGATATTTCATGGTCGGCAATTCAGCATATTGGGCTCAAAATACTTTTCTGTGGGCCATCCAAAATAATTCTGCTAACCACCACCAAGGCACCAATCAGGTCCACGACCACTGGATGGACAAAGTCAGATTCTGGGAGGGGCAATTTTGTCAAACCGATAATGTTTGGCATCCCCTTTCGGGTAAACTCTGTTCGTAGAAAATACGGTATACGGATAGTTTGGTCAATTTAGGTAGGAGAAGCGACAGTAAATAGGGAGAGGGAGAGGGAGAGGGAGAGAGAGAGGGCGCACGAACGGAACAACCACAATGCAAACAGCCGCGTATTAGAGTGGGTCCCACTAAGGTTTGTATAAATTATTGCTCTGTCGGTTTTGTTATTCTTAATGAACAAACAACCGCGTCAGGGATAATTTTACACTTTATTAGTGAATCACAAGTGAAAAAGGAAAATTGAAAGTGACAACCGGATCCGGCTGTCTTCGTGAGTGTGAGATGTGCAGTTACACGCACGTGGAGAAAGATGAGTGGAATGCAATTAAAATATAAAGAAAGAAAATTGAAAGGGTCATTCAGACGTGAAATGAAGATTGCCCTCCTCATAGTACATCTCCGCCGTGTATCGAAAATATCTTCTGATAATAATATTAAAAATGATGATGTTATCAGGAGATATGTTTCTAATACTCGGTAGGTATGTGCTGTGAGACGTTGTGGGGGCAATTTTGTGGAGGCTAATTTGATTTTCTCGAGAGGCGTGAGGCTTACCCAAATGGTTGGGTTGGCCAAATAACCGCTTAGGACAATTTGGATTATATTGAGTTTCATCTTTTTATCTGTGGGAAAATGGAGTCGTTGTAATTTTGGAGGAGAAGTTCTGAGGCGCATCTAGAGATATTATCTTTAGAATATTATTTGTTTCCATTCAGTTTTATCGGGTTTGTTGTTGGGTTACAGATAAATCTGTTTTTAGAATACAACAGAGTCTTGGGCGAGAATCTGTAATCAGTAAAATTGAAGAATCTCTAAAAAAACCTTATGTGAAACTATAACAGACCAGACTAAGAGAGAGAAAGTGTATTTTGTAATTGACCAATCAAACCCATTGGATTTAATCTCTTATGAGATTAAAATCCAACACTACCTATTGGCAGATTTGGCTGTGGGTAACGGATCCGATTACACAGGTTTTGGTTCTATGGTTTTGTTCCGATTTATTGGGTGGTTCCGGTTCTTATCCATCTCGAATCGATTTATTGGCCCCTTTTTCTCAGAGAAAGAGAGAGGAGAGTTGTGTTACAACTAGAATAATGAGAAATTAAACCCGAAGTATTACTTGTTAGGAGTAACTAGATAAAGATGTTGAGATGGAGACTGAAGACCCTCCGACAGATCCTTCTCTACAAACCCCTTGTTTCTGTGTTTTTTATCCCATACCATTTTAGGAGCCCTAACAGTCCATACCGTAAAGATTAAGTGAAGCATCAAGAGCATATAAATCAGTGATTCCTTTGGTCGATCCTTAATCGTAAACACAACTTCATGAGCACCAAGTTTTCATACAAGGTCAGGCTCTAACTCAATTTAAGGGGAAGGTTCAAAGTAGTAGTTGCCAACAAGGAAACATTGGCGAGCCTCAGGTATTGTAATGGGGTGTAGTTGATTCTTCTAAGGGCTCCCCTTACTCATGGTTTTCTGCTTACTTTCCCTTGGACAAATGTAAAGTGGTCTTAGCTACACAACTACAATCGACCTCATTACCTAGGATTTTCATAAACTATACATGAAATTCCACGTAAATGGTCAGAAGGTGACATTACAAGGAATTGCACCCATCCTATAGTAGTGAAATGCCATAGAAGTGAAGTTTACCACTTCTTATGATATTGAGCCATTACAATGACATTTTATCTCTCTCTCTATCTATTTATATAATTAAAAAGAAATAAATTGAGAAGATTGCATCTAATTATCTAAGCTTCTATCTCCTAGGATGATTTGGCATAGTACTAGTCCATATTCATCATTGGTACTCTTGGTAAAAAAGCACAATGACTCATGGTGCATGTGTATTTGATTATTATGCCCTCAGCCAAGTAACAATCAAAGATAAATTCCTATATGAATTTCTCATGATGTCTTTTGGGCTCACTAATGCCCCTCCACTTTTTAATCCGAATGGTGTTTATAAAAATATATATATATATATTTAAGGAGATTTGTGTTAATATTCTTTGATAACATACTTGTGTGTCGTATAGCCATACATGGATAGAGAGCATTTAGTTCATGTTCAACTTGTATTATCCATTCTAAGGGCACATCAGTTGTTTATAAAGAAGAAAAAAAATGTCAATTTGGGCAACAATAGGTTTTTTACCTTGGGCATATCTTCAACAAGATGGGGTAGTGGTGGACCTAGAAAAGTGATGATCCTAGAGTTGCCCAAGCCTAGCTCGTTAATTAAGGCAATGCAAGGCTTCTTGTGGCTTAGTGGATATTATCGAAAGTTCATATAGGGCTAGCTATAAGAGAATCACATGTCCTCTTACTCAAATCTCAAGAGGAATAACCTTTTTATTTTATGGCTAAAGTAGAAGCAGCCTTCCAAAAAACTCAAGGAAGCCATGGCTCATGATGAGGGATAATTTGGCCTGTCCAATAATGAGATGATACGTGGAGTAACCGGGTGACATGGTGATACTTCAGCAATCTCGGACACCTCAGCAGTCCTAGTTACCTAGGGCACCTTGGGTCACTCAGTTAGACCAAGGCCCAAACAGCTCAATACATCCACTAACCTACCGAGGTGCCACATAGTCTCCTTCTAGAAGCAAGACAATTGTCTTCAATCTCCTTGGGATCACGACACACATCAACGGATCTTATCTTTATCCCGCCCGAATTAGACGGACCTAGATAAGCCTTATCAGCTTATTCGGAGTCCATCTTCGGGTGCAAAACTAATTCCGGGTTAGACAGGCCAGTGATCTCTGACATGTATCATGAAGCCCACGACAGCTTACCTATATAAAGGCTTCGCCTCCAACCTCACAAGGTATGCACGATTTAGCTCTCGTATTCTCATACTTACAAACCATTGGCTCTCCCTAAATCTCCTTTGCTAACTTAAGTATCAGAGTGCCCACACTGGGTAAAGCACCCTAGAACACTCTGGTCTTCTTGCCTTGCAGTTCGACTCAACCACGTACCTTTTCCGACATCTGAACTGCCTTTCAGAAGGGAGAGACTAGATCGCGTATCACAAATTCAAATGCTTGAATTGGCCTTGTTAGATTTTAAGGAGATATGTTGTAGAATGCGATGCATCTAGGTCAGGTATATATAGGAGTTGTTTTGATACAACAAATTAAAACCAACTCATAGCATTTATAAGTTAGACATCACAAGGGAATAACATGTTCCTCTCTACATACAAAAAGGAGGTACTAGCTAGGGGTGCAAGTCGGGCGGGTTGGGCCAGGTTTATGGTCAACCCAGGCTCAGCCCTAAAATTTGGGTTTAATGCCCAAGCCTGAGGTCAAGCCCGATTTTCCCAACCCGAGCCTAACCCACCTTGTAATTTGATGCACTCAGGTTAGGCTTGGGTTGGTCAATGAACCCACTCTAAAATTATAGATATATAAATATATTTATGCAAACATATATACATATATTTATGTATGTATGTAAATATGTATGCAAAATATCTATAAATGTTATATATACAAATATGTATGTATATATATATATGTAAATATGTAAATATATAAATAAATAAATAAATATATATATATATGCAACATTTACATATATACACATATATGTATAAATGTATATAATTGGGTCGGGCTCGAGCCAAGTTCGGGCTACCTAAGGGCTAAGCCTGATCCTGACCCGAAAAATAAAAAAGTCTGACTTCTTGGGCCCGAACCCAGCCCAAGGACTGAAAATTCAAGCCCGCCATGTAAAATTCTAGGTTGGGCCGGTTCGGGCTCAGGCTGAGCCCACCCAAATTGCACCCCTAGTACTAGCATTAGTGTTTGTAATGCAAAAATGGCTCCATTATTTAGTAGACTAGTAGTTCATAGTAAGATCATATCAAAGAAGTATTAAATTTTTGTGGAACAGGAAAATCTCAACTACAACACAATGACAATTTCATCATTGAATTTAAGAAACGCACTGCGTATCATATGCACTTTCCAGGCCATTTGAACATGAAGAAGGGGCAGGCCCAAAACTTGGTGTAAATGGTTGTCATGGTCCGATTCCATTATAACACTAGTTGACATACTTCCATCAAGAAAATGCCATTTGAAGTGGTGTATGCCTGTATGAGAGAGAACCACTTATCCCTATGTGTACCTTGCAAATATTGAAGATGTAGAATATGCTCTTTTGGCTTGGGATCAAATTCTTATAGAGCTGAAGCACAAATTTCCATAAACCCAAAAACGTATAAAATGGGCTTATGACACCAAACACAAGTAGAGTTTGAAGAAAGTAAAATGGTATACCTAGTGGTGAGGAAATGGGTGGGTTATATCTGGAACCGATCTCGATTGGTCTTGAATCGATCCTATCCAATCTGTTATAATTTATAAGGTTTAGGGGTTTATCCCATTCAAAGCAATTCGATAATCCAACCTTGGTTGGTTTTGGTGGAATTTGCCTTAGAACTGAACTTGATTTGAAATAAACCCTAAAATACTTTTAGATATGTGAAGATTTAAACCCAAGCACTCATGGTTACAAAGGCCATGGTCTTACTTGAACATTACTTACTTAATTATTTGATCATTTATTTTCATTTTAATATTTGAATATGTATAATAAGTAATGCAAAAGGTAATATTTACAAAACTTAAATTATAAGTTTTGAACCATATAATGATAATCTACATATTAAGTTATTCAATTTAATCAATTAAGATAATATAAGTTCTAAATTATATATTATATTTATTGAAAATCAAGTTTTTAAATAAGATGTTTTTTCTTTTAATTTTTTTGAATGAGGAATAAAGAAAAAACAACTTCCATGGGTAGACCCTGAAATCAACCTGAGAACCAGCAAGGCCAGAACTGATCTTCATAAGATAGGTTCTATGTTCCAAAAACATAAAACTAACCCCTATAGGATAGGCTTCAGGTTCTGCTATGAAACCGAATCAAACTGACACATGCCATCAACCCTACTGTTAGAACCATCTAGTTCATGACCCACTTCCTTATTATGGGTTGATGAATGGAGCAAGACTTTTTTTTTTTTTTTTTTTGGATTACATATCATGCATTAAAGCTTACAATTATGCGGATTTGAACCTATGTCTCCATAGGTATGCCAAGTGACCATTTCAGCTATTGCATGTGTCATTAGTGATGGATCAAAATTTAGAACATAGTGAAAAAAGACACTAGAAAGGTTTTGTTAAATGAAGAATGAAAGCAAAGTAAGTTCTTTGCATTGCACCTATGTTGACAATAGCTTATAAAGGTTGTAATCAGGGTGAATTTGGATTGGATTACAAACAATAGAATCCAATCCGATAGGTAAAACCTCAAATCCAAATCCAATTAGATCCATCTAGGGGTCTCCGATTGGATTTGATCATTTGAATCTTGTTAAACTTGAATCAAATTCAAAATTAATCCAAATCTGCTTTATATTTCTTTTAAAAATTAAGAAAAATAATGGCATTGATTTGTATATAACAAATTTATATAATATAAAATATAAAATTTATTATATATATGTATTTCTATAAATTTTTATATAAAATTTATTATCACTTTTATGTATTAAATTTATATATGTATTTAAAATACTTGACTTGATTTTATTGCTTAAATTTGATTCTACCATATGAATTTTATCTTTTATAATACTTGTGCTAAAAGTTAAATTAAAGTTATTTTCTTTCACCCTTTAATCTTATATACGTGCATAAAACATGTCCTTGCACTAATATTATAGAATAATCAAAATTTAATCAGATTGAATAATGTTAAATCTGTATAACCGGGTGCAGACTATAAGATCTAAATCCAGCCCACTTACTAACTTGGATCATCCAAATCTAGATAATCATAGATAATTTTACATTGGGATGGGACGCAGACAGCTTGCAAACCAGGTTGTGTAGTGAAAAAATACTAGAATTTGGCGTGTTGAAAAATGGGAGTTGAGCAGGGAATGTTGCCTGCTACCTGCTGGTTGGTTTGATGGTTTCAGCACTACCCACCAAAAATTTGGGTTTGGGTGAACGCACAAAAATCAAGATTTCTCGTTTTCCCAAAACCTGACAGATTTTTTTCTGGTAGACCAAAACCTGGCAGATTGAACATTGAGTGCCCTGGACCGATCAAACCGTGACCCAATAAACTATCCAAGTCTGTTAGTCTGGCAACGTTATCCGCACTGGTTTGACCGATTGACCGATAAAAAGGGAATCCTGGGAATGCCAGCAAAAATGCGTACCAAGGATGAAATGCCAGACAGGTGATTTATTACTATTAATTCGATAAGGCTGTGTTTGAGTTGATATAACTTGAGAAAGAAACAAGAAATTAAAAGAAAGTATTTGAACATTTTTTTTTTCTGTCAAACCAAACGTAGCCTTAAAAACCATCCATATCATATGCAGACATTATGCCTGGTCTATTTTTCGGTAATCGAATAATATATTTGGTCATTTTCAGTCTTTTTTTATTTATTTCAACTGTAAATTATAAATACATATAAAATAATATAAAATACAAAGCTTTGCACTCTATCTATTTGTATTTATGTTCTTTCCAAATTTAGCCTTGCGAGAGTTTTTTATTTTAACCTCAAAATTTACGTTAGGTGGATGGGTGGTCACCTATTTATTAAAAGGAAGAGTAAGGGTGAGCCTTGATGCAATGGTTGGATTGTTATATTGCAACCTAGGTGATTAAGTTTTAAGTTTTGGAAACAGTCTCTACAAGGGTGAAGATATAACCTGCCTTTTTCTGAGCCCAAAAGTCCAAAACAAAGAACTTTCAACTTCATAGAGAAGAAACCATGCCCTTAATAATCTAAACAAAGATTTCATTATCACTTTCTACCATTATATGGTCCTGTGACTTGTATTTAAGAAGGGGCCAATTAAGGAGTGGTGGGAATTAAGCTTGCACAGAATTTGCATGGCCAAGTTATAGAAAGCAAAACACGGGTGCAAATGGATTGTATCATGGTCTGATCCGATCTGAAGTCTAATCCCATTTTGTTGGATTCGGATATTTCTATTTTGGATATTTGAATTGAATTGAATCACTCCTTATTCTATTTCGGATATTTATACTGCATATATCTATATTTCCATTCTTTCCAAATTGAACCTAATGTTGTGTTTGGTTGCAATACAATTTTATTTGTACCAGTACAAATGCATGAAAGTGCAAATAAAAAAAATGCAAATTTTGGTTTAGTTTTGTTTTGGATTTTACAAAGCAAGTCTTATTTTACTTCATTTTTAACGCAATCAAACAAAGGTAAAATTTGAAATAAAAATAAATCAAAACTTGCAACCAAATCATTTGCACTACCACAGTTTTGCATCAGTACAAACCAAACACAACCTAAGGGATTTGGTCTCTAATTAACTGCCAAGTAGGGCTAGATTCAAGTTGAGCTGTGCAGAATATTTTAGTTATTGATGCTCGACTCACCAAAAAACTATGAGGCTCGAGTTCAAGCATAAATTCAGCTCAGGTCAAAAGCTTGTAAGTTCGAGCTCCATTGTGATCCAAACTTTCTATAAAATAAAAATTATTTTTTATTTTACATATAAAAATTAATAATTGTAAAAAATTAATTATTGTTATTACTATACATATAAGAATAAAAATATTATACATATACCCATGAATCTCACGAACCGAGCTATATTGGACTAAAACTCAACTCAAAACTTGATTTAGATCAAACCGAATCAAGCCTTTCATGAGCGGAACTCGAATAACTCATAAAAAAGAATAATTCGAATACACTCCTACTCCCAAATCAAGCCAAGAAAAAATTTACCATTCACTATACAGTTTGAGACTAGACAATCATCCAAGTTATCAATATAACAGCTAGGTTCAACTGGTTCATGATGTTAGAAGGGATATACATGAATGTAGTAAAATTCCAATAACCTAACAACGATCAAAAGTCTTTCACAAGTCACATCTTCATCTTCAATTTTATTTATTGTTCGGGTGGTTGTTGAGTTGACCAAGGGTGCCAAGTGGTGGATTTTGTGGCTGACCTTTTTAGGTTGAGTCAGTATTGTCACCCAAAACTGCACGACAGAAGAGCGTGATCAAAGAGTGACCCACACAAACAATGCAATGGATTCCGTCAAGGAAAAGGGAACTCTCTGAAGATCTTGGCGAATGACCTCATCCCGATAACCCTGGAAGTCTAATACGACCAGAACATGGATGTTTAGCTATAAATAGGCATTTCCTGCTCTAGGTAAAGGAGTTTAGCTCTCGACTCACTTAGCACCCTTTCACACCATCTCTTTGGCTTGGAACTAGCATCATTCTAATATGCTAGTCCCAACCAACCTTGTTTGTTTATTGACTTGAGTGTCGGAGTGCCTATTCGGGGAATAATTCCTCGAACCTTTAATTCTTCTTGTGGTTGCCAAGTCTCGGTGTAGAACTTTATCCTTCCACCATGGTCTCGCCCAATTAGCAGGATCATTTGACTAGGTCCTTAGTTCAAAATACCTAGATTGGATAACATCATTTATGAGAGCTCCCGTATTTAATTAACCAATTATCATACCAAAAGGTAGCTGTTTCAAGCTATCTTTTCTTTCCCAATTCTTGTATAAAGACCTTGGAAGAGAGAGAAGAGGAGAAGGGTTGTTTTTCACAATATTTCTGGACTGCATGAAATTGGCCCATATAATATTGTTTTGCAAAAGTCTAAACTAAGGTTTAAGATAAAGATTTAAGACGAAAAGCCTTACAAATGTCAGTAATTGTGTGTTTGGTTTGAAAGAAAACGTAGAAAAAGAAAGGGAAATGATACCTATAAAAGTCTTGTATAGGTTTTTCTAGCTTTTTAACTTTCAAACCAAACACAGCTTGAGAGATGTTAAGTCATGACCTCCTTCGTTGGTGGGTTTACTAGTTGTGAGGATCAAATACATAAAAATTAAAAAAACTATATATATGCACAAGTGAATGACCCCGTACTAAATACAGGGAATCAATAATGTTAAATTTATATTATGGAATCAATAATGTTAAAGTTATATTTATTAATATTTTAAATAATTATTAAAATTTCAAGAAATATTTATTTCAAAAAATAATTTTTCAATAATTATTAGAATATTGATAGTTTTCTTTTGTTATGATACATATAGGGTTAATGTGCAACTGGGATTGATAGAATGTAGGTAGAAGTGATTGTGGATAACTACTTTTGCATTTTCTACATTTTTTAGGAATGAATTAAAAATGATGATAGTGAATTGTGGGCTGTAATATTAACTTTTAGAAAATGCCACTTGTCTAACTTTCTAGAAAAATGAAAAGGCCATGTGTATGGGGGCTGTAGCTATATATATATATATATAATGAAATGCCTAGCATGCAACGCTCAGGATATCATTCCACGTCTCCACGTTATGAACTCATGTCCTTCCATAGGTTGCACCATATCAGTAACAAGCAGAAGTTCGTTACATTGTTTGTGTGATAGCAAATTAGATCATAATGGCAAAAAATTTATATATGCTTTTGAAAATATCTGTTTTATTCAAATTTTAATTTAATCATCAAATACTATGAAAATAATAAATATTTTCTTTACAAGAAAATGCTTCAAGTATTATTCATCATGCACATCCTATTTACACGTGGCAATTTATGGCAGCTCCTCACATCAAGCACTTGTCATTTGGTGAATTTATTGTTGATGATGAAGGCCATTTTTTGATTTATTTATTTATACAATTAAAGAAGATGAAAGCATGAACTAATTACGTGCATTTGGGTCATTGTGGACCAACTTGTTAGATGATCACTATAAACAAACAAACAAATAGGCAAATTTATAGTACAATCTGGTTTTTAAATGTTCCCTACTTTCTAAGGCTCTAAGCTATATCTCCAATTATGTTTTTAACTTTCTATTCTCTTGACAAACCCTCCCAATACTGTTCCAACAAACCATATCAGGAACATCTTCACATGAATGATATATAAGAGAGATATTTTTATGGTTCAGTTTAGGAAAAATGCAAATACAAAAATGTAAAATACAAAATCTTGTATATCATATTTTTAAGGGAAATTGTCTATAAAGCTCACCATGAGTTTTCAGCGTTTCTCTTAAACTCACAACTTTTCAAAATGTCTAAAACACACTATGTCACTAACTTGCATGATGTGAAACTGACTAATAGGTGTTAATATATTACCATTTTAATATTTAGACATGAAAAAAAGGTCAAAAAATATTTTTAAATATAAAATACATAAAAACATAAAAATTACAAAAAATATAGAAATTGGAAACAAAATAAAAAACTATTTTTAGATTATAGAAACTATAGAAATTGAAAAACAAAATCATATAATAAAAAATATAGAAAAAACACCAAAAATTATAGAAAAACACAGAAATTACAAATAAACAACAAAAAATACAGGAAAATTTATAGATTGTAGAAAATAGAAAATGTAAAAAAAACAGAAATTATAAAAAAACACTAAAAATACAAAAAAAAACAAGAAAATTGAAAACTGAAAAAAAAACAAGAAAACAAGAAAACTGAAAACTGAAAAACAAGAAAATTGAAAATTGAAAACCATTTTTCCTCTAACTCACCATTCAAGGGTAATCTGGTCATGAAAATTGTTCTTTATGCTGACATGGACACCTTTGTTAAAAAGCATTAACGATGCACTAATGGAAGGTGAGTTTTGGAAAATAAAAACTTACTAACATGGTGAGTTTTAGATATTTTGAAAAGTTGTGGTGAGTTTAAGGGAAATGTTGAAAACTCATGGTGAGTCTTAGACAATTTTCCTATTTTAAACCATGTATTTGCACTCTTTTCAAATGAAGGCAACCACGTGGCTCTGCAATGTAGGATAGCATTTGGAGCATTTTAGGGCATGTTTGTTTTTTGGATGCTGAGAGTGGGAAGTTGGTCAATAGAATTTTGGTTCCCATTGATCAAGATATCCATATTCTTTTTTTTTTTTCTAATTTATAGGGGTCCATGAATTTTTTTTTCCGAACTCTTCTTCAAGGTGGGTAAATAACTTTTCCACATAGGAGAAGTTGCCAACACTTGAATGGAATAAAATTATCCCTTTTAATAATAAATTTTATGACTAAAATAGTCATTATCTTATTTACCTGAAAAATAAAAGAATATGGATAAATACACTTACCCGAACAAATAACTTCCCGAAAAGAGAATGAGGCGTTATTGGTAGCAGATTCCTCCCCGATTTATAATTGTCAATTTGATAATTTGATAGCTCATTTAAATGCACTACTTAAAGATATTTTTAATCCTTAACTGTTATTTCTTAATGCAGTCACAAACCTTGCTTATTCGCTATTAAATCATGTGTTTAAAAAGAAAATTATGATTGTTTATTCCCTTGTATATGTTATCACGTGTATCTACAGATCAATGAATCATACAACAATATAATTGATTCAGGTCAATGCCCTCGTTAATTTCTGCGGACATTTTCCACTTTTTATATGTTGATCAAACAAAGCCTTATGATACCTTTTTTTTTTCTCTTTTGGGGCGGGTGGGTGGGGGGGCTCTAAAGTTATTGATCTATTAGTTGAAAGGAATAAGTCTAAGTCTCTTTTTTAAGAAGATATAAGATATAATAACAAAAGGATATTCCCCTAATTATTACTTAAAAATACATATTTTAAAAAACAAAAGTGCTTATTTATCAAATTTTAACTAAATTAGAATATTTTTAAAGGGTTAGTTAGTGTGTGTCAGTAAGATCTTCGGATGGAGTTCAAATCAGTCCCCCACCAGATTGCTTCCCACAACTTTCACTTCCCCGCTGTGTATTGTGAACATCTCCCAATGATGACATCATCACTTCTGATATCATCAATAAATGATTTTAATACACGGCTTGAATATGCTGTGGGGACATTGTGGGGGGTTGATTTGCTCTCCTTTAGATGCGTTCTCCAAATTATTATATTAACCAAAAAAACAAATAATATGAATAAATGACTCTAGCAAGATGGAAGCTTATACGTTGTTTATTTGACCATAGATGGAAGAGGCGATAGGTTGATTGGACGGTTCAGATTGATGGGTTTGTGCACTCATTGATTATTATTATTATTCATGTCCAACTCATCTGCACATGATCACACATGGGTGTTTGATTTTTGGAGCATTCCTGTTAGGTCGGCATTTTGGCACCATATTTTAAGTATATATTTGGCATTGATGCTGAAACCGGTGCTGTATATGTGTGGGTTGGAAGTATTGTGTTTTGAAAAAATGGTGTTTTTTTGGAAATGTTGTTGTTAGGCAGGACGTTTTCTTGAGCAACAATAATACCTTCTGATTGGTACTAGTGCTCCATATATGTTTTTAATACTGATATCTATTATAGAAAGTTTACATCATGTCCTCATTGGCAGCAATGAGCTCTAAATTGAGAAAACATCGAATTCAGCATTTCCCCATACCATGCCTTCTCAATTTCTAAGGCCTGACTTAGAGCACCGTTTTCTATAAAAAAACGGTTCTAAACATGTTACTGTTTTTTGGAGCACCGATTTTTCCAACGTGGCACTGATGTGTTACCATTTTTTGGAGCAACGACATTGATGCCAAACACTGCCTAAGTGTATTTTGTCACTAAAACCATGTTTAAGAATGAAAGCCGAAGGGCTGTTTGTCAGTTGATATGATACCGAAAAGATATAATATCCGAAAAAATTTGTATTAATCAACAGGTATTATAAACGTGGTAACCAATCAGGTATTATTTATCAAAACTTACAGGTGGATTTTGATTGGTAAAACTCTTTCAGTATTATGCCTTTTTAGTATTATAGATTTTTCCTAAATAAAAATTAGGACAAAATTTGTAAAGAAGAATTAGACACATCTCTAATAATATATATTCATCATATTAAATAAAAATTAAGTGTAATAAACAAGAATTATTTTTATTAATGATAAAAATGATTAAAAGTACTAAAAAACAAAAAAAAAAGTATCAACATCTAACTTATAACTGATACTCTGAATGGTTCAACAGTTCAATTGGATAAATTACCAAATCCAAATCATTAACCGGATCAATGAATGATGCAGCACGATCTGGGCACTCCTAGTTGGCTGGAACCTGGCTCCTACCTGTGACAGACGGCACTTGAAATGGAGAGGAAAGTGAAGGATTCCCGGGGAGCTCTCCCAGCGGGAACACTCTGATGGCTAAGTTAGAGTTCTAGGAAAACTCAAAGAAAACACAAAGAGAGTTAAGAGTGTTGAAAGTGCTAGCTTCAATACCTATGTTTCGCAAGGGTCGGGGTCCTCTTATACCAGAGCTCTGTCACATCAGGCGCAACCGCCACTGCCATAGCCGTTACTACCAGGGCTGAGGTGGTGGGTGCAGGCAGCCGCTGCAGGGTACGGACTTGTCAGGCATGCCATGCTTTTTAGAGATGGCAGGCATGACGCCGCCTGGCGAGAGACGTGGGCACTGCCACCAGATCCGGCAGGTACGGATGTCAGGCGGATCTTCCCTACAGGTTGTCGAGCTACTTTGTACCGAACCGTCTGGGCTGAGTTACCTTGCACCGAGCTGCCGAGGTACGCTGAGGTGCTCACACTGGGTGCGAGCCTTAAGCAAGTATGAACAGGAGTGTCGACGGTGTTGTCCCGAGCTGTTTCTCCCTTGGGACACTTAGCCGAAAGTCGGGGTGTTCCCTTCTTAGGAAGGAAGAGCTCGAAACCCCTTGGGAGGAGCTCGGGTCTCAAGGGGAACTCGGGTCCCCTTGCACGGAGGGAGCTTGGGGTGCTCCACCCTTAGGGCTTGGGGTGAGCTAGGCCTTGCCTCCCGACGAGTTGCCACATCTGCCGAGTCGTTCGGTCGGGCCTCGTCGAGCTTGTCACGCCGAGTTGTGGCCAGGCTATCGTGCCGAGTTGTCACTTATGCTAGGTCATGTCCACGTGTCCCTGTGCTACGAGGTCGGGCCAAATCACCCTACATCAATTGCCCCCTACTCCCCATGGTGGGGGTTCTGACCCAGCACGTGGAGTCCGTGATCTGCCGGGTGGATTTGGCTCGGGGATTAGGCCTTCTTGTCCGTCAGCTCATTGGTTGGACCGGTTCTCTACTCGACTCAACCAGGCACAGCCCGGGTCGCGTACGGTCTACGTGCAGACATCAAAAAGCGCGCTAAACCGATTTCGCCTCGGGGGTCACGTAGCCGGTATTCATGAGGACCATCAGATCATTTCGATCTCCACTGTTGATGCCCGCGTACAGTGGCTATAAATAGCAGGGGTCCTGGCCATTTTTCCTTCACCACAAATCTTCAGCATTTGTCTTGAGCTCGCGTCCAAAGCCTCCAGCTCGGGTCAGCTCTCCCAGTTTGGTCATCTTCCTTTGGTGAGTCACCTTAGCCCTTTTTCCTTCCAATTTCATTATGTCTAGCTTTAATAGTCAACTAGATGAGCCCGAGGTGGGTACCTCGGCTCAGGGTGACCCACTGGAGTCTAGTCTCCCGAGGGGCGGGAGGCCTTAGGTAACTTGGCGTCCACCTCTCACCGAGGTTGAATGCCGGATAGGTTCGACCCCTCCACTATGACCCTAGAGAGGCTTCGATACCTCATCTGGCAGTACAACCTGCCTAGGGAGTATGCCTACAGTCTACTTGCGGGTAACTTCCCATGGGAACACGGCCCTGACGAGGTCGTGATTTTCTGGGAGCAGCTTATAGCCGGGCTCCGTCTTCGTTTCCACCCACTTATTGTAGAGGTCCTGAACCACTTCAACGTTACAATAGACCAGCTCCACCCAAACTCGGTCCGTAATGTGGTCGGGACCATCTCCCTCTGTTATGAGTACGTCCTCCCCCTGAACCTAGACATCTTCTGTTCCATTCTCACCATAAAGAAGAGCGCTTCATGCGTTCTCCCCGAGCACAGGAGGGCCTACTACTTGTCCCCTCGCCCGGGCTTCAAGTTGTTGCACAAGCTTCCGAGCAAGATTTCGGCTTGGAAGCAGAACTATTTCGTAGTCCAGAACCACGTGAGGTGGCCCTTCCCTACTCAATGGAGGGCGGTTATCCAAGACCCCGACATCATCCTTGATAAGAAGACAAGGGAGACGCTCCAATCGTGGGCTGAGCTCGGGTTTAGTTACAAGGATTATATCACCGAGAGCAAGCTCATCCAGGCCGGCTTGAGCTCGGGTAGGTAGTCTTAGTACCTTAGTCACTTGGCTTGCACCTTCTCCCTTTTCTTTTATTTTTGAGTTTACTAATGCCGAGTTTTGTTACAGGTCCCATGGAAGCGGAGAAACTGAAGGGGGATAAGCTCTTCAACCACATGAAGGGGAGGAAGAAGCGGGCTGCTAAGAGAGCTCGCGTTGAGTCCCCACCGGCCCCTACTCCCAAGCCCAAGCTTCCGCCGGCTCCTTCTTCTGAGCCCGAGCTCCCTGATGCTCCTCCAATCATCGACTTGGAGAATTCCCTACCACCTCGGGAGCCCGAGACCTCGGCTGAGCCTGCTACGAAGGCAGCTTTTGAGCCTAAGGTCGTCACCAGGGCTGCCGACGCAACAGTTGAGGTGATGGAGGCCCATCACAAGAAAGCCCATCTCACCCCTAGGGGCGGCAACTCCAGGATAAGGATAAGGCAAGAAGTCAAGATAGAGAAGGAGCCAAGAAACCAAGATTATCAAGATTAGTCCAAGAAAGATAAGCAAGAACAACTCAAGACTCCCAAGACAATCAAGATTAGCAAGACTCCAAGCATCATCAAGATTTCCAAAGACTTCCTAGATTTAAGCATAGAGGACTACCAAGGAGATCGGACGGTGGAAGA
>NW_010729080.1:10407598-10431618 GCF_000365185.1 Nelumbo nucifera
AATTCAATAATCAATATAAATCAGAATTTATTTACATTAAAAAAGAATATAAATTCAATATAAATTCTGCCTTTCTAGGAAGTTCGTTTTATTGGTATCTGAGAATTGAATGAAACTATATTGATTCCTAGGTAGTCGGTGCATCAACTAGATAGAGAGAAGAAACAGGGCACTTTTGCCTTGTTCTTTTCAGCAGGACCAACAGTTATAAAGTAATTTACTTGAAAATTCCTTCCTGTGTTGGCAAGAAACCTTTCCTTTTCATCCTCTGTAAAAGTTTATGCCTTTCTAGGAAGTTCATTTTATTGGTATCTGAGAACTGAATGAAATTATATTGATTCCCAGGTAGTCGGTAGTTCTAATCCCTTCTTTTGTGGGGGAGAGGAGCTGAGGCACAGGGTAGGTAAGCTCAAACATTGTCAAAATCTTTTCAATCTTTGTGTCACAGTCCTCTTTCTCGCATATGCCTTCTATGCTGATCTTTCCAAACTGTGAAATGCAGGAAAAAAATGTCAAAATCCATCCGTACCCATAACTCAAATGCTCTTTTTCTTTTGGGCTGGTCTAGTCTCCCTATTTGGACCGTGCCCTGTAGAGGGTCGGGACAAACATGGGAATGGGATAGGTCAAATTAAACGGGTTTAGAAGATGCTCTATATGCTGCCCTGCTTTTAACTGTGAACTCTAACGTGGTTCATAGTCTCAGTCTGATTAATCCAAACAATTCAKCTCTTAAGGACAACAATATAGATATATGCCCTTCTGTGAAAAAAACCAATCATGTCCATGCCCCATTATGTTAATGGGGGGTGAAGAACAGTTTTGGGCCCATAGATTCGTGGATCAAAGCACACAAACTTTTACAAGTGACCAATTGGCTACCACACACCTACAAGCCCATATTTTTTTTTTATTTAAATAGAAAACATGAATAAAGCTAATTAGTGCACACGACAGTTCTATTGTCTCCGCTTCTGTTCAGCCCTTCTTCTTCTTCTTCTTTCCTTAGTACGGACTCCCTTTTACCTTATTGGGTCAGTCTAGTTAATGTTTTTCTCTCCTTCCTGTGTTCCAATTTGCTTTGGTTTGAAAGTTTAGAGAGAGGAGTTTTGGACCCTTTCTGGTACACGCATGGGTTGCTTTGGTCCCCATTCCTTTTTGTGTTTCATCTTTAATTACTTTTCTATTATTTTTTTTCGTTTTTATCTTTGTTATTCAAAGATTTGATGATGACCCTTCCAAGTTCCACCACAGCAATGAGAGAGGGCTTAATTAGAGTGGGGTTTATCATGACATCATCTCCACCGTGTCCTGAGTATCCTGACGTTTCTGCTTCAAGCACTAACAAGTTCAAGCACTAACAAGTTCTCAGTTCTCAGTTCTCACCCCATCCCTCTTTTATGGCTTACAATTTACAACATTTCTCTTATATTGTTGTTTAATATTATTTGATTATTTATGTATATTAATTATTCCTAGACAGAGAGAAGAAACAAGCCACTTCTGCGGTTCTGCCTTGTTCTTTTCAGCAGGACCAACAGTTATAAAAACAGTAAACACTAAAGATTGTTATAGAATAAAATGGTAAAGAGGACTCACCGCCGCCGCCAGTGATTGTATTCGCCGGAGATTTCGCCATGAATCGGTGACTGTGGTCTGTGAGCTGCGAGCTTGACCTACGATTTTGACAATGATCACTTGATTAGTTCGCGTCTGAGAAAGAAAGAGAGAGAGAGAGAGAGCTCACCGTCGTCACCGGAGTTGTTGCGCCGGTGAACGTTCGCCGCCTCGCCGGTTGTGGCTGCCTGAGAGTGTGAGGATGAGAACTGTGGAGTGGAGGAGATGAAGGGTCGACTGAAAAAAAGAATGTGAAGAGGCATAGATGTCTTGACTAGGGGTTTTATTTAGGTTTAAGTATAGGTCAGGCCAGGCTATTTTGGCAAATCCCGATCCCGGCTCAAATTTATTGCGGGCCGGGCTTTTTGGCCTGAGGTTAAGCCCGTGGACCCATAAACTTGTTCAAGCCCGTCCGGGGGCGGCCCGGTCGGGCCGCCCGGCCCATGAATAGGTCTACAAGTGTCCACTGCATAGGCTCTCATGAGTATCGCGGAGGACGAGCTTGGCTTCAGAGGGTCGCAGGCAGCGCAAATAGGGAAGCGTGTAGGATCTTTGGTACAGTCGTTCGTCTATCATGACGTATTTTGCTGCCTGACGCTCTACCCTCCTGGTGGCATTACGATCTGTGGGGATGGTCCCGTGTAGCAGGAAGCTCGCGAGCGGATCAATCCAGCTTGGCTCTGCTTGAACGACGGGAGCGACCTCCTCTGCCCCCTTGAGAATGCTAGGCCAAGGCAAGTTCTCTATATACACGGTTCTCATGGTGTTATCACTAGTGCTGGCTAACCGGGATATGGCATCGGCCTCGGTGTTCTCTGATCTTGGGAGTTGCCGGATGAAGTGTGATTGGAAGTTGAGCAGGGCGTCTCTCACTTTGGTTAAGTAAGCTACCATGGTTGGTTCGCGAGCTTCGTACTCACTCGTAACTTGGTTGACCATGAGCTGGGAATCACTATAGACGACAATGTGCTTGGCTTTCACTTCCTTCGCCAGATCCAGCCAGGCTAGTAACGCCTCGTACTTTGCTTCATTGTTGGATGCTGCGAACTCAAAGCGTAGTGCATACTCCAGTTTCACACCGCTTGGCCCGTAAAGAATGATCTCAGCTCCGCTGCCCTACTGGTTTGACGAGTCATCTACGTGAAGGATCCAGGGCTCCTCGTCCCAGTTCGCGCTTGGCCTGACTAGGAGAGATGCCGCGTTGGTTGCTACTTCACGGCGCTCGAGCTCAACCGGTCTGGGAACCCCGGGCTCACCCGCACTGGGGGCCTCGTGTTCAACCGACCTGGGGACTTCGGAGCTAAAGGTGCATTCTGCGACGAAATCTGCTAAGGCTTGGGCCTTGATAGAAGTTCGCGGCTTGTACTAGAGTCCGTACTCGCTGAGCTCGATGGCCCACTTTAGGGGTGTTCACGGGTCGGGTTGGGTTGGTTTATTGGGGTTTTCCCAACCGACCCGACTTGGTCGGGTTACCTGAGGTGGAAACCGAAACCGATCCACTGATAGTTCAAACCGACCTGGTCGATTTGAGTCGGGTTGGGTCGGTTTGGGTCGGTTTTGGTTTTGCTCATGTACAAAAGGACACCTAATTGAATTCTAATTGTAATTGCCTAATGGGTTTCCTATTTGGTGTAAAAGATTATAGAAAGTTAGAAACYAKGATARATTKYCTATTCTAATTGTAATTGCCTAATGGGCCTTCTAGTTCTAGTAGAAGACTAGTTACAGTTAAGTAGGAAACTACTCAAACTAGGAACTATCGAACTAGTAGAAGACTAGTTCGGTTCGGGTCGGGTTGGTTTCGTTTTTCACACAAGAAAACCGAAACCGACCCAATATATCAGTTTATATATTTGCCCAACCCGAAACCGACTGGTACTGATGAAAACCCGACTGACTCGGGTTGGGTCAGTCCGGGTTGGTCGGTTTGGTCGGGTTGGGCATTCTTATGAACAGCCCTAGCCCACTTTGTCAACCTTCCCGAGACCTCGGGCTTGAGCAAGACTTGCCTTAGAGGTTTGTTGGTAAGGACAACGATGGTGTGAGCTTGGAAGTATGGATGAAGCTTCCGGGCTGCTATGACCAGCGCATAGGCTAACTTTTCTATCTCTGGGTACCTTGTCTCTGCTCCCTGCAACACTTTACTAACATAATAAACAGGTCGTTGGACCCGATCTACTTTTCTTATTAGTACCGAGTTGACCACCTCGTCACTTGCCGAGAGGTATAGCTCTAAAACATCACCTTCTTCGGATCGGGTTAAGACTGGGATGCTGGCGAGTTGCCTTTTGAGCTCTTTGAACGTGAGCTGGCACTCTTCGGTCCATTCAAAGCCTTTGCCTTTTATGACATTAAAGAAGGGCAGGCAGCGATCTACTGACTTGGACATGAAGCAACTCAGAGCGGCTAACCGGCCGTTTAACTTCTGAACCTCCTTCAGTTTCTAGGGTGGTCTCATTTCTAGGATGGCTTTAATTTTGTCCGGGTTAGCTTCAATGCCGCGCCGGTTAACAATGTACCCTAGGAATTTACCCAAGGTGACACCAAAGACACACTTGTTTGGGTTCAATTTCATATTAAATCTACGCAGAATTTCAAAAACTGAATGTAAATCTTGTATTAAATCATGTGAAAATTGGGTTTTGACGACCATGTCGTCTATATAACACTTTATTTTTCTACCAATTAATGGCTCAAACAGTTTATTTACAAGCCTTTGAAAAGTGGCCCTAGCGTTTTTCAACCCGAAGGGCATGACCTTGTAACAGTACAGGCCAAGCTCGGTTATGAAGGTAGTTTTCTCTTCATCAGCTGGGTCCATCCTGATCTGATTGTAGCCCGAATAGGCGTCTAGGAAGCTTAGCAACTCATGCCCCGAGGTCGCGTCCACTAGACGGTTGATCCTGGGAAGTGGGAAGTAGTCCTTTGGACAAGCTCGGTTCAGGTCGGTGTAGTCGACGCACATGCGCCATTTACCGTTAGCCTTTTTCACCAGAACAGGGTTGGCCACCCAGCTCGGGTAATGGACTTCCCTGATAAAATTGGCTGCAAGGAGCTTACCGACCTCCTCGTTGACTGTCCTCCATCGCTCTAGGGCTAGGTTGCGTTTCTTCTGTCTAACAGGCCTAACTACAGGATCAGTATTAAGCTTATGAGTTATGATGCTAGGGTCTATGTTGGGCATTTCTGCCGCAGACTATGCAAAAACATCTAAATTTTTGAGTTAGAAACTTACCATTGAGACCATAGAGGCTTCTCAATAGAAGCGCCGATCTGAAGTACCCGAGCTTGATCCTCTGTCGAAGCCGGGATGGAGATGGTCTCTTCGGTGGGTGCGGCTCGCTCCAGCTCGAGGTCATCTGCTACCTTAGCTTTTCCTTTGAGGGCGGCTATATAGCACTTGCGGGACTCAATGTGTTCGCCTCGCGTCACCCCGACAACGAAGTTTGTAGGGAACTTCATCGCCAGGTAGTAGGTGGAGACCACTGCTCGTGGGTGATGGGCCGACCTACTGTTGTGTTGTACGGGGAGGGAGTCGCGACCACAAGGAACTCATGGTTGAGCCTTACCACTCTAGGCCAGGTGCCGATCTCCACAGGTACAGTGATTCTCCCTAAAGGCCTGACCTCCTCTCCGCTGAACCCCACTAGTGGAGTGTTTGCGGGCTTCAGGTCGCCTTCCTGGTGCTGAAGTTGATCGAAGGATGCTTTGAAGAGAATATCCGCCGAGCTGCCCAAGTTGACGAGGACACACCTGACCTTGAAGTCGTTGATCTTTATCTTTATGATGAGCGCGTCATCATGGGGATAATGGACCCCTCGCGCATCGTCCTCTGTTAAGAAGATCGGTTCCTCCATCCTTGGCCGCTTCGAGGGATTCTGTTCTTCCCTAGCGGCCTCGCGAGTTGATGACCGAGCTGCAGCTGAGGTGCAGTCCGTGAGAATTGATCCTCCGACAATTACATGGGTAGTCCCCCAGACTGGTCTCTCATCGGGAGGCTGCCTCTGTGGCTTTTCTGCTTGCTTGCTGGATTCAGGAGCATCCTTACTCTGCTTCCCCTGCCGAATTGTTTTATTATTATTATTATTTTGTACAAAATTTCTCAGATATCCGCGATGGATGAGTTCCTTTATCTATTCGCGGAGGTTTTTACAATTCTCGGTACTATGACCGTGATCTCTATGAAAATTACAATACAAATTTTTATTTCTAACATTAGGGTCGACCTTCAGCCAAGGTGGTCACTTCACATACGAGGCGTCCTTGATCGCCATAAGGATCTCGGCCCACTTTGCGTTGAGGGGTGTGTAGTCCCTTTCTGCTGTTGGAGCTCGGAAAGGATGATTTGGCTTTGCCCCCCGAGCTTGGTCCTTCTTCTTCTTGCTGTCACCCTGAGTTGGGGGCTCTGGTTCCCTCTTTCTTTTCTCAAGGGCCTGCTCGCCCTTCTGGTGGATCTCTTCCTCCGTCCCTATGAACCGATCTTCGAGCTTGAGGAACTTGGTCACGGTCTTCGGCTGATTGACAACCACGTGCCACTTGAACTCTTTGTGGGTGATGCCTCGCTTGGCCGCAGTGAGCCAAACTGCGGGGTCCAGGTCGGGTATTTGTAAGCAAGCGTCATTGAACCGCTTGATGTAGCTTCGGATGGACTCCCCTTCCTTCTGAACTATGCTAAGGAGGCTCTCTTGAGTTCTTGGGCACCTCTTGCTGGTGACAAAGTGGGAGGTAAAGACTTGCACAAACTGCGCCCAACCTCTTATCGAACCAGGTGCGAAGTTTCGGTACTAGGTGCGGGCTACCCCTTTGAAGGTGGTGGAGAAGGGCACACACATGCAAGATTCACTGGCTCTTGCCAGGTGCATCTGGGACTGAAAGGCATCCACGTGATCATTCGGATCGAAGGATCTGTCATACTTGTCCAGTGGGGGGAGCTTGAAGTCCTTTGGCATGGGGACAACAAGGAGCTCTGGTGATAGAGGGGAAGGAACTGAAAGAAGCGGAGTAGCTTTTACCTCGCCCGAGCTTACATCTTCCTTGCCTCTGAGTTCGGACAGATCGTGGGTGGCAGTTCGGCGAGCTCGGCGACGCCTTCGCTGCTTCTTGGCCGGCTCGGCATTGGTGCTGCTGGCCTCGGTATTACTGAGCTCGATGGGCCCAGGGAAAGGCTCAGACTGCCGTCGGTAGCTGTGAACAGAGGGACCTTGTCCCAGGTCGTCGGTCAGCACCTCAAACCAGTTTTCGGCAAGTGAGGGTTCTAACTGTGAACGCTGAGGTGATACGGGCCTAACTGGCTGGGAAGCCCCCGACCTAACTGCAGGCCACGAGGCGGGGGTAGGTGGTCTCTCCTTTCTCCCATGAGACGATACCGAGGTCTCTCCTCGGCGGGAAGGAAGTTCGCTTCGGCAGTGGGGCTTGGTTGGCTGTGCAGCTGGATGCTGAGGAGGGAGTGAAGGAAACTGTTGCTGATACTAGTATTGGGAAACCTAGTGTAGCACTTGCTACTGGTGAAACTAGAGCTGCTGGAACTATTGCATCTAAGCCTGCATGGCTCGCATGCACTGCATCAGATCCTCAAGATGACCTTGGTTGGCCACCGGAGGTGGGATGGTGGGTTTAGCGAAGGTTGTTCCGACTGTAGAGGGAAGTGGAACAGTCATGGGTGCCACTGTTTAAGGCACATTCTGACTGGGAACCCCGTCCGCAGAGAGGGGGACGGTAAACTGTTCAATGCAGACAGTGGGAAACTGGGGTTGTTTCTCAGGGGTGTTTTGGCGTCTGACGTTGCTTGAGGAAGCCATGGGTGTCGGTGATGCTGATGAGTTTGATGAGAGTAGAATTTATCATATTTTTATCCCCAATTATTCTGTCTTTTATACTAAATTAGCATCTAATTGGACTCATATCTCTTGTATTTTGGTCCAAGGTATGGAAGAAGGCATCAAGAGCAAAGAAAGACAAATCGGATGATTTTTCACTGTTTCGATATCATTCAGTGATCTGGGCCTAACTCGCTTCTCCGAACTCAGAATGGGCTGATTCAAGATCCATTGGAAAGATAAGAGAAAAATCCACAACTTTCATGTTTTGGGATTTCGCAGATTCGGCCTGCATTGAAGTCAAATCTGGGCCCGAAGTCAGGGCAATTTCGTAGCAAGGCCCAATCCGCAGCTGAAGCCCAACTCGCAGAAAAGCCTGGCTGAAGCCCAATTCGCAGAGGAGGTCTATTACGAATCCAAGAACAAGAAACTAAGAMGAATCCTTCTAGATCTAAATTCTTGATGTAATCTTAGAGTGAAAAAGGGATTGAGTTCAAGAGATAAAGAGATAGGGTTAGAATTAGGATAGGACTTTCTATTTGTTGTAAAGATCAACTTCAAGAGAAAGGAGGAGACCACCCTCCCCCCTTTAATCTATAAGAAGGAGGGGGCGGACCAGCTGGAGGTATCACTGGATCACTGAATTATTCAATCATTCAACTTCTGATCTGAATCAAGAAGCAAGGAGCAATCAGCCAAGAAGGGTTCAAGAAGGGTTCAAGAAAGGTTCAAGAATTCAAGAAACCCCAAGAACAAGGTGGTGGCAAGAGAAGATCTCAACACCATGGGCGAATTCAAGAGTTATTTCTTCCCCTTTGTTTGTTTTAAATCTTCCATCATGAACTAATTTGTTTCTTGCTAGGGCTATGGAAAGCCTAACCATGTTAATGAATATATTTTTATCTTCTTGATTTATCCAAGATTGTGATTTCCATATAGTCTATGAATTATTGTTCTTAATGCAACTAAGAGCTTGGCCACCTCTTAATTGATGTGGGTTATGTGAATGAATTGAGAGAGGAATTCACATAATTGACAGAATAATTCATCGTGTGAATTGAATGGTATATAGAGATATATATACATGATTCATCTRAWTTTAATGGTTTTCTTGGACTTAATGCACTTCCATCTTGAGAGCTCTACTCGAGAGATCGAAGGGTTACCTGATGGGCATAGGTTTAGTATATCTCGAGAGAGAATATTAAATAAATTTGTGAAAATCTCAGCTTATGGGAATAACAATTAGTCTTGGGTAATTTGACCCATCAATATTCATTACATTGGTTAGGTGGACCAAAAGCCCTAGCGATTTCATCATTTGCATATTGAATTAAGTGATCACCCTTGTTTTTATTTTCTTTGTTCCAATTTTTCAGTAGTTCTTGCTCAATCCTAAATTTCGATTGTCCAAATAATTAGGGAAAACTGAGATTCTACTACTTATTTTGTTAAATCCCCGTGGGAACGATATTATTATACTACTTGATAACTAGTACACTTGCTAGGGTTATATATTTATAGCTATCAGAGTTCTTTGGAGAAAGTTGCACAGAACTTAGAGGAAGGCCTTTTGAAGCGTTCCCACAGACGGTGCCAAATGATGCAGCATGATCTGGGCACTCCTAGCTGGCTGAAACTTGGCTCCTAGCTGTGATAGACGACACCTGAAACAGAGAGGAATGTGAAGGATTCCCGGGGAGCTCTCCCGGTGGGAACACTCCGATGGCTAAGTTAGAGCTCTGAGAAAACTCAAAGAAAACACAGAGAGAGTTAAGAGTGCTGAAAGTGCTAGCTTCAATACCTTTGCTTCGCGAGGGTCGGGGTCCTCTTATACCGGAGCTTTGCCACATCAGGCGCAACCGCCACTGCCATAGCCATTACTGCCCGGGCTGAGGTGGCGGGTGCAGGTAGCCGTTGCAGGGTACGGACTCGTCGGGCATGCCATGCTTTTCAGAGATGGCAGGCATGCCGCCGCCTGGCGAGAGACGTGGGCACTGCCACCAGATCCGGCAGGTACGGATGTTAAGCGGATCTTCCCTACAGGTTGCCGAGCTAGTTTGCACCGAACTACCTTGGGCCAAATTGCCTTGCACCAAGGTGCCGAGGTATGCCGAGGTGCTCACACTGGAGGTGAGCCTTAAGCAAGTATGAACAGGAGTGTCGATGGTGTTGTTCCGAGGTGTTTCTCCCTCTGGACAATTAGCCGAAAGTCGGGGTGTTCCCTTCTTAGGAAGGAAGAGCTTGAAACCCCTTGGGAGGAGCTCGGGTCTCAAGGGGAGCTTGGGTCCCCTTGCACGGAGGGAGCTCGGGGCGCTCCACCCTTAGGGCTTGGGGTGAGCTGGGCCTTGCCTCCTGGCGAGTTGCCACATCTGCCAAGTCATTTGGTCGGGCCTTAGCGAGCTTGTCACGCCGAGTTGTGGCCAGGCTGTCGTGCCGAGTTGTCACTTATGCCAGGTCATGTCCACGTGTCCCCATGCTATGAGGTCGGGCCAAATCACCCTACATCAGTTTTTACAGACAAGTGGCTCGTTGGTGAAATGGACCTATAATGGACTCAGTGATGGATCAATTAATCCAACCAGCCAGTTTGGCCAGAGGATAAAAGCCTAGTATTTAGGTACACCAATGAGATCTGTTAATAAGAAACCCCCTTTGGATATGCCCCATATGTCAGGCAACCACCTTGGATTGGGCCACCAATTAGCCCACCGACCTGGTTGGCTAGGTCACCCTCCGTCCATATCATCTCTATGCCCTTCCATATATGGAAACCTTCTATAGTTGATATTAACCATCCAAGTAGAGAAAACATTAAATAGCTTACACTGAAAACGGGGCAAACGATCTTGGGCTAAAACCTTCTTAAGAAACAGATCTCAATCTTGACATGATTGAAATAACACAAGTGTTCTGTGAACAACTGAGTGATTTGTTCAGGCTTGTAGTTATTTGGCTGGGTGCAACCGGTCTCAAACCAATCAAATTCTAGTAGAGTTTAGTTGCTTCTGGAGTCTTGTCGAGTTACTTAAACCCAAAAACATGGATTTAATAGGTGTGTGTAATGGGTTTTCTTTCAAGCCCAAACATTTTAAATTATTGGATCAATTCCCATTCTGGGCCCTCTATGTGTAATGTCTCTACCAGACTTGTTATTTGCCATCTAGCCCTGATCCAAATCTTTTATGGGTGAAATGGGTTTTCTTTCAAACTCAAACTTGTTAAATTTTTGGATCAGTTCTCATTCTCTCTACCAAACTTGTAATTTGGCATTTAGCAAATCTTTCCCAGAAGTCAGATCCAAGCAGCGCTAACAAGTGTGCAAGAGTTGTTTAGCCTTCCAAGGCACTGGTCCTCCACTCCAGGAGGAGTTTGATTACGACTCATTGTAGTTTGGGCCAGACAAGTATAAGCAAGGCTTGGGCTTCCAAAATTCGACAGACACACTTGGCAGGCGGGCCCATTATGAATGGGCCTCAAAATCAAGTTCATTTACAATTCAACAACCAAGACCGTCAGGTCCTCTGTTGAAGAATGTTAGGTGGTGGAGTCAACAGTTGAGTGAGACAACCAACAAAGTTCACTGGTCAGTTCTAGTAGGACTAGTAAGTGCAATTCATCCATTCTCTGCTTATATTAATTCTCTATCTGTCAATTCAGCACTTCATCTCTCTCTCTCTCTGAAGAAACATGTTTCGTGAAGGGCCAGGGCCTGGAGGTCCCTGGGCACCTCCACCGGGAGAATGCTGTTGCTGCAGCGGCTGTTTGGCAGATCTGTAAATCCCAGAGCTCAATACTCAATGCTTTCTCTGTCTCCTTCATTTCTTCTTTTACTCACAGAGAGCTTCTAACCACACAATATAATATTCTGATATTTGGGCTCTTCCGTGTGTTTCTTTTTCCTTCTCAGGTTGAAAATTCTGTGCTGCTGTTGGTTGTTGGAAGCTGTTTGTGGTTGCTGTTGCAGTCCATTTGGTTATGGGCCTCCTGGACCTCCCGGTCCACCTCCACCCTTTTGATTCTTACTTCTCAAATCCTTTATTAGAGTACATTTAACTAGTCTTCTTGTTTTGCTCCAAAAATAATAATTTTGTAGTATGGTTCTCTGAGTTTCTGAACTTATTGTTTGTACACTTCTTTGTAGTTGCTGGTATTATGACTAAAATCTAAATTTCATACTAAATTTTGTGAGCTGGCTGCCAATAAGATTCCATTTATTTGCAATGCAATTTTATTTGCACTGGTACAAATTTGTGGGAGTGCAAATGAGAATAATGTGGATCATGGTGAGCTTTTGCTTCGGTTTTTGTTTTACTTAATCTGAAGTGCGAGCAAACAAGGCCTAACTGATTTACATTTTGATTCGATCATTAGTGTTCCCCCTGTTTTATTGGGTAGTTGTAAGAAAGGTTTGCATTGATAGTGGTCACCACTAGTGGTGAGCAAATGGGTAAGTCTTACCTATAACCAAATGGAATCGACCTCGAATCAGCATTGAACCGACACTACTCAATCTATTACAGGGTAGGGTCTGGTTCTAAATTCTTGAAACCGACCCTCACTCAGGTTGGTTTTAGGCTTTAGGGGTTTACCCTACCTAAACCGACCCGATGAATTGGCCTTGGAACCAAACTTGACTTGAAATAAACCCCAAAAATATTTTTAAGGATGTAAAGATTTGAGTTCAAGCACTCATAGTTACAAAAGTCATGGTCTTAATTGACCATCGAGTTACTTAAGTGATTTGATAATTTGTTTTCATTTTTATATTTGTATGTGTATAATAAGTAATGTAAATCGGTTCCACGGTCTAGGGGTTTACCCTACCTGAACAACCCGATGAATCGGCCTTAGAACCTAACTTGCCTTGAAATAAACCCCAAAAATATTTTTATTGCTGTAAAGATTTGAGCTCAAGCACTCATGGTTACAAAATCCATGGTCTCACTTGACCATCGAGTTACTTAAGTGATTTGATCACTTCTTTTCATTTTAATATTTGTATGTGTATAATAACTAATATAAAAAATAATATTTACAAAATTTAAATCATAATGACAAATTTTCAACCATATATTAATATATTATGATAAACTACATATTAAATTACTCAATTTAATCAATAAAGACAATATAAGTTTTAAACTATATATTATCATTGTTGAAAATCAAGTTTTTGAAGGACATGTTTCATTTTTTCTTTCTTGAAGGGAGAGAGTACAGAAAGAATAGGTTCCATGGGTAGACCCCGGAACCACCAAGGCCAGAACTAGGCTTCATAGGGTAGGTTCTGGTTCAAAAAACCTGGAACCAACCCCTACAGGGTAGGTTCCAAGTTCTGCATGGAACTGAACTGAACCGACCCATGCTCGCTCCTAGTCACCACTTGGATGACCCGATTAAGAGTTTGGTTTTGATGGTTGAATTGGCTGGCCCAGTTCAGTGGTTGAATCACCTATGGATCAATGGCTGTTTTGACTTTAATGACCCAAGTCAATTGTTGAATCTTCGAATACCACATTACCTTTGAATCCTACTTAAACGGTTTAGATGCAATGATGCTTTTTCATGGATCCGATTGTATTTTGTCAAAAGTTCCCCTTTACTTTTCTTTTTTCAACTTGGAATAGATACCCGGACATTTTGATAATGAAATTATGTGGGCGTTCATTTTTTTTTTTTTGAGGGTGGAAAAGTTGGTAAATGGGATTTTGATTTTTATTGGTCAAGAAATACATGTTCTTTTTTTAGATTTGAGTAAGGGCATATTTGTTTCCTCTTAACTCTTATCTCTTAAGAGGAATTCTTTAACTTTAAGAGAAAAATGGTTGTTCGTTTCCTCTTATCTCTTATTTCTTAAAGTGAAATCATACAACTTTTTGTTTTTGAATGATAATCCAAAAGACACAAAAACTCTCAAATATGAGGTCAAAATGGATATTTGATCATTTTTAAAATTCAGAATTCAGAACATCTCTGCATTCAGAGCATAAAGGAAAGAAAAATTGTCAAAATTTGATGAGACAAAAATGCCCCTATGAATTCGTGTGAGAGGGCTTTTGCGTTGGAGGTGATTCAGCTGTGGTGGTTAATCACCTATGTTCTGGAAAAATTATTTGGAATAGATTTCTACTTCAACCGTATTTCTAATGTCCCAAACATAATGATCAACTTCCCGATTTTCACCAAACACAACTTCTAGCCCAGCTCAAACCCTCCCAAACGGAAACTGTATAACGTTTTCAGTGTGACATGAGGAAGTGCTAGACAGTTTCAGCCAGAGGGTATGGATGTAAATTTATTTCATAATATAGTTTAAGCTTTTTTTCTGCCAAAAAAAAATAATATTAATAAGATCGGGTCCAGGACTCCAGACAAAATGGTGAAGGCGCACAACTTACTTCAGGCCCAACAATACTTTTTAACCTATGGACCTACCGGCCCAGTAGACACTCAAGTGGAAATCTACTAAATATTTATTGGTCAAAATATGTCAAGACCGAGCCCAGTAGGTTTAACAAAATGTCAAGCTTGTGATTTTTTAAGGGGTTTTTATAGTTCAGTCCAACCCTAGGGTGGAGTTAGGATTTCTAAGGATGGACTGAATCCTGTCCGTAGATTGATGCCAAATTTACGGGCAGGATGCGGTTTATTGGCAGGGCCACTAATAGACTAAGAGGGGGCTGCCATTTCAGATTTCTGAGGGGGAGTAAAGTGTACTTATCCCTTTTTTTTGTAAAACCTTTAGGTGACATAACAACATGAATTAGTTTTTTTTTTTATTGCTGGTTCTAAAAATAAATCAAAATAATTTGGTTTGAAAATAGATTGTTTTTCAAAACAAAAATATAAAAAATATGTTCTTAGTTGTGCACGTGCTTTTTTATCCTCAAAACTAAAACAAAAAACATGTTTTGAATTTTTGGTTTCAAAAACATATTTTCATTTGATTATTCGACATGTTCCATAAATCATATAATTTTTATACTAGAAAATTTGTTTTTCTTTTGTTTTAAAAATTAATATTTTTTTTCTTTAAGCATGTTAATTTTGGCTGTTGGAGCCTAACAGCATAGGCTGTTGAGACAATTCCTGGGCTGGCCACATTTTGGGCAGTTCACCTATTCACACCTATACTTTGAATTTTACTCAAAAATAAATTAAGATATAATTACTAATTTACCCATTCTCAAGATAAGGTGACATTACCAGAAATTCTCTCAACAGCATAGGCTGTTGGCCCCCAACAGCTAAAGTTTTTCCCACCAAAGCTAACTTTAATATATCCCGAATTCCCAATTGGGGTCTTGTCCATTGTGATGGCCTGTGATGAGTCCACCTAGCCTGATGGGCAGCAGTCTCGTGGGGCTTGGAAACAGCACGTACAAAGTCTTCCCACTGTAGTTTGGCAGGACGGATGATAACTTTATCACTAGTGTTCATGGCTTTATGCTCAAAAACAGTTGAATTACGAGCCAGCCAAAGATGCCATAAAATGCCATAACACCAGGACACGTTGTCCAAATGTTGAATGCTCGTGAGCTTCTCAAGGTCCTTTTACACGAGACAGGATCTGCTCTCCTCACAGATGGGCGCCTCACATGTACATCCACTGCATTGATAACATCTGTGTGAGGCGCCAGATGTGAGGAGCAGATCTAGTTTCCCACCATATAGTGTCAGCCACCAAACAATCCCATCAATCATTGAGAGGATTCACACTCATCCTTCAATCATATATTAAGGGCCAAACCAACCAAGAAGTTTGTACAGTAGAAGAATAAGTGTTATATTGTCTCATCATCTACTTTACATTATTTTTTCGAAAAAAATATGCACACACACACAAGAAATCTACTTCGCTTAAAGGAGGAGCTCTTTCCACCCGAATGTGCGCCTTGTGAAGTCAGGTTGCACCGCACACCGAGACCGGAGAAAACATTAGGGTTGAAGAACAAATCAATGACCCCAGTTGCTAGCAGAAGAACGAAAAGATGGAAGGTAGAGTTTGCTACAGGCAAGTGTATTGGGATGTAATTAAGCGGTGAAATGGTGGGTGAACAACGCTCTTTCTTTGTCTAGTGGTGTCATTTCTCTCAATCTTTGTATTGATTTAGCTGCTTATATTTGTTTTAGTGATTTTGTGGGACGTGCTACCCGGCCGTCTTGTATAACACCTTTTGTTTCTATAAAAAAAGTGTTAAAAAAAAATCAATTGATGTAATATATTGAATATATTACAAATACCTACCCGCATGTTTGCATTTCACCGGAGGTCGCTGAATTGTTCGGCGACCACGGTCACAGGTAATGTGATCTTGAATGTATTACAAATAGCCACAACTTGATCCAAGATATCAGGAGACCCTGAAATAATGTCCGCTTCAGAAGAAGATGTTGCCATCATACTAACTAAGGTTTTGAGACAGAATGGTTTTCGGTTTCAAGGCCAACAGATCAACCATTCAATATTAATGAATCAGTTTAGAATATATTTAAAAATTAAAAAAAAACTATGCACTGGATAAAAAAAAATTTAACGGTTCAATCGTTTGGACCAACGGTTTGGTTTTCTGATCAAATGAATGATTTTTTTAGATAAAAGATGGTTAAGGGATGAAACTGAATTAATTGACTGGCTGGATGGTCAGAGTGGATCACCGATGGTTCAAATATCATGATGCTAAGAAGATTATATACAGCGTCTGTAGAATATTTACCATGTCGCTTGCACTTTTGGTCTTTTTCTTTAAATATATATGTATCAATTTAAGCTTGCCTTAATTAAGGCTGTGTTTGGTTTATCATAAAATTAGTGGAGAAATCTTTGAAGCATTTTGTGAAATTCCTTAATAATTTTCCTAAAAATTTCCATTTCTCGCTTGTTCTCCAAGCAACAAAGTAGTATAGAGGGAAAAATAAAAGAAAAACAATGAAATTTCATTAGGATGATTTACATCTGAATTTTGTTTTAAGGAAATAACAAGCATTGTTGTAGTATGCTTTAATGAATTGATGAAATGTGGCACTACATGAAAATTGACTTCTACGGTCATAAAAATCGTAGTTAAAATAGACGTCACGTCCGTAGCAAAACAGTGACCTTTAGCTACGGATACATTGTCCGTGGTTAAAACCATTTGTCCGTAGTTAAAAGATGTTTATAACCACCGTTTTAAGATGTCCGATGCTATAAGTTACAAAAGTAGAAATTGACTTATAACTACGGTCATTTTGTCCGTGGGTAAAGAGATGTTTGTCCGTGGTTAAAAGTTATTTAACACAATAGCTACGGATTTTTAATTATCCGTGGCTATAATTACAAAGTCAATAATCTTTATTAGCTACATTTAGATATTTAGTATAAGGCATTTAAAATTAATAAATAATAATCATATATTATTAATTTAAAACATTTATTACTATTTCTAGTAAATTAATAATTGTTTATTTATCAAAGTAAATAAATATAATTAATAACTAACAAATTATTAGCTCATTAATATTGAAGTACAATAATAATTAACTAGCAAAGGGACCCTACTTCGTAGGGGCTGGAATGGAACCGTTGACCCGTTGACCTGGTTCCTGGCCAAAAACCATTGAATCGATCAACGACCCATTGACCCAAGCGGTCGAACCATTAACCCATTGACTCATAAAATGGTTTTTGCCCGTTGTTTATTTTTTTAATTGGGAACCATCTAGGCAACCAATTCCATTAATCTCGGTCCCTAGCAAAAAATCATTGAATTGGTCAACGACCCATTGACCTCGGTGGTCGAACCATTGACCCATTCAATGGTTTTTCATCATTTTTTATTTTTTTTTATTTTTATTGTCAAAATGGGCTATCTATTCGAACCGAACAATCGAACCGTTGACCCAAAAACCGGTGCCCAAAACGATTCCGTTTTCAGGTCATATGAGTCACACACTCGAATGACATAACACATATGGTACTGCTTAATGGACCTCACACACTCAATTTTTTGCTTGTAATTGTTGTTGTTAGAACTAGTTGTCCATTTTTTTTTTTAATTGGGAATAGTCCAGGCAACCAGTTCTGTTTTACCCCAATCCCAGTCCCTAGCAAAAAATCGTTGAATCGGTCAACGACCCATTGACCCGAGTGGTCGAATCGTCAACCCATTGATCCGTTCAATGGTTTTTGGCTGTTTTTAATTTTTATTGTCATAACAGGCCATCCGTTTGAACTGGACAATCGAATCATCGACCCAAAAACTGGTGGCCAGAATAGTTCCATTTTCGGGTCGTATGAGTCACACGCTCGAATGACATAACATCGTGGTTTTTGAAACAGACCCGGAGACCAAACCGATCAGGGTTTGGTTATCGAGTCGAACGGTTTAATAATTTTATTATATTCTCTAGCTACGATTTCCAAGAAAAACCATTACGATAGACATTTTCTAGCTATAGTTTTCATGAAAAACCATTGCAATAGACATTTTTTAGTTACACTTTTTATGAAAAATCATTGCGATAAATATTCTTTAGCTATGGTTTTCATGAAAAACCGTTGCGATAAACATTCTCTAGCTGTGGTTTTCATTAGAAACCGTTGTGATAAAAGGACTAATTTTCTTTTTTTTTTTAAATGTATTTAGCCACGGTTTTGTCCGTTGCTATAGGTACTTTTGCAATGGTTTTTATAATGTTATAGCAACAAACAATGTCCATTGCTAAATGATAGATCTAGCAATGGTTTTCAGAAACCGTTGTGAAAACCTGTTGCCACGGTGGAAGAGGCATCGGTTTTGTATCCTTTTTGGTACTTCTAGCAACAGTTTTGTCCGTTGCTAAAAGTCAATTTTCTTGTAGTGTGGGAGGCTTTCCGGGATAAGACAAGTTAAAAAAAACATAAATTTTGGTGATGTATATTTTTATGAGATTTTTTAAACTTATTGTCCGAAAATATTGTTTTGTTCAAAAAAGAATAATGTTTTTAGGAATATGTTTCTTATATTGTTGGTCATTTTCAGTAATTATTATAGGACTTAAAAGTGAAAATAAACGAAGTATATAGCCCAAAAATAAACGGAATTAATGTATTTTTTTTGAAAGCCCATAGGCACCTTCATTCAACTTTCAAATCTCAATTACATCCTTGTTCATCAACAGAGAAGAGATAAACTCAGGAGCAGAGTACCAGGTTTGAGGAAGTTGACAAAAGAAAATTTAGCTAGCGCTGTTCATAAGAAGGCCCAAACCGACCAACTCGGATCGACCCAACCCGAGTCGGCCGGGTTATCTTCAGCACCGGTCGGTTTCGGGTTGTAAAACATCATAAACCGATGGTTTGGGTTGGTTTTGGTTTCTTTGTGTGAAAACCGAAACCGATCAGAACCAAACCGATTAATTGTCCCTTTATGAAGTTTAAATTAATTAAGCCCCCATAACTAATTGTCCCTCTTCAAATCTATTACATTGGCTAGATTAATGATTGTAATTAATTGTCCTAAAGTCTCCCTACAAAATTCACCCAAATCCCAATTAAGACAATTAAACTTCAAAATGAATATATAATCAAAGGGATAGGTTGGTGGTTTTGGAGATAAAACTTAATTACTGAAAAGATATATAACATATATACCTCTATAATAGGCATTATTATTATATATGGGTTTTGCTCTTCTTTTCCTCTCCAAAGTCCAAATTGTGGGCTAGAGGTATATCCTGTTTATAAAAAACAAGGCTTTTCCCGCGTTCACTACCTCACATACTGTGGTGCCACAGTCCCCACATATATATTGCAGTTGAGTTTCTGTCAAGCATGGTTGAACTTAGAGCCGAAACCAACCCAAACCGACTCAAACTGACCAGGTTGGTTTTGCTTAACACTGGGTCGATTTCGGTTTCAAGTTTAGGTAACCCGACCAGGTCGGGTCGGTTGGAAAAACCTCAGTAAACCAACCCAACCTGGCCCATGAACAACCCTAAATTTAGCTAAGCGATGAGCTACTTGGTTACCAAATCTATGAGTGAAAGTAATTGAGGACACTCCTACAACTTAGATATTAGAGTAAAAATACTCCAAGGAGGATGAGAGTTTTCCTCCAACAAGAGCTTAATAACTATTTCTTTATCACCTTCAAAGATGGTGTGAGAGAATCTCATGGAAATGACAAACTTGATACTTTCCAATAAAGCTTCAGAAACAATTGGAAGAAAGGGATTGAGAGGAATAGCTCGTGCAGAAATGAGAGATCCCGTGTCATTCCTTACTACAAATTCCACACTTGAATTATGAGTGGAATTGGCTCCATCAAAGTTAATTTTTAAATGGCCATTGGGGTGGCTTTGTCGAGTGCATTGGCTAAATGAATTTGTTTCTTGCAGGATCCATATTGCTACCATGATGATTAGAAGTGATCAATAAGTTCTGATGAGCGAAACCAATGGTATGCTGGATAATCATGTGAGGATTCCATGGGCTGTTATTGAATACTAAAGTATTTCTTGCAATCCAGACATGCCATAGAAATGATATGATTTTCAGTAAATCAATATCAATGATGAGCCTTGATTTGAAAAGCTTTATTTAGTTTGTGAGCCAATCAGCAATACTCATGTCACTGGTTACATCAGAATTGATAGCAATGTCCACATCAAACAAAACTTGCTTTGTCAATGGGCATTTGAGAAACAAGTGTTCAAGGGATTCGTCATCTTCATCACACATAGGGCAGGAAGTATTTATGTGTTTAGGCACCAGTAGCAATCTTCTTTTAACAGGAGTAGCATCATGCATTATTCTCCAAATGAAAATCTGCAATTTAGGTAGAATGAATTTTAAACTTCAAAAATAATGCCATGAGATATTATCACTGAAAAGATGGGCAGAAGAATGTAAGGATTTTTCTGCTAGTAGGAGTTTATACCCAGAAGTTATTGTATAATTTTCATGTGATGTTAGAGTCCAAGCCAAAGTATCTTCTATTTCTGCATTTGGGCTTGGGAGAGATATTATATATATGGTTGGTTACACTGGTGTTAAAGAATAGGTTTACCAGATCATGACACCAAGTCATTGTAGAGTGGTCAATTAGGCCCGCAACCTTTAAAGGCATATGTTGGTGTTGAGCAGAGTTTAGTTGAACAGCTACAGGTAACCACGAATCTTCAGTAATGCTAATATGCCAACCATTGGCCACCAGCCATCAACAACCCTTTAGAAGGTATGGTCGACATTTCAAAATGCCCTTCTAGATATATGATGAGCTACTATTGATTTTGGCACGCCAAAAATTTTAGTTCTTAATATATTTGGCATGGGAAATTTTTGCCACAAAGAATTGGGATTGCTCAAGAAACACTAACCTAATTTTATAATGAGAGCCAAAATCCATAAAGGATTTTGTTGGTTTGGTAACATTCATTTCCTGGTGTTAAATTTATATGGTTTTTTATCCTATCCTTCGATCTTTTAAAATACATATAAGGTAATGCAATTTTTTTTTTATTTTTAAATGTTTCACTATCTTAGTTTTTTTTTATTTTTGTTGGAAAAATGTTTGATAAGTATTGAAAAATTATGCATTCATCGTATTGAAAAATAAGTGTAATAAATTATTATTATTATTATTATTATTGTTGTTATTAATGATAATGAACATATAAACAAAAAAACCAAGAGAATTAATCTCTAACTTCTGACTCACTAAGTGGTTCAAACAGTTCAACTGGCCACGGGTGTGGCCGAATCATTTTTTTTTCCGCAAGTGAATAATTTGGGGACTAAATAGACCTGGAAACTGGCCAGGTGGCAGATTAACCGGTTCAATCAGCCATTCAACCGCTGGTTGAAAAAAATGATGCTTAATTAATCAGAGTTATTTATTTATTTATTTATTTTGGCAAGTGCATGTCTCGTATTTGGTAAAATGCATTCAGGGATTGAGATCAGCATCATTGCGTCACAGGGGAAAGATCAGCTTGAACAAGACTGTAGTCACGATTCCAAAGTTTTGGGGATCAAGAATTCACTTTATAATTTTAGTTCCCAAAGTTTTGGGGATCAAGAATTCACTTGAACAAGACTGTAGTCACGATCATTCCCTTAGAGAGTGATTCTTTATAATTTTAGTTCAAATTTTGGGGATCAAGAATTCACTTTATTATGTTTTTAATCCAGCCTCCACTTAGTAACCATGGTTTTATAAAAAAGTTTAGGAGGGTAAGAACCCCCACCAATATACTTAGCTCCGCCCCTGATCCTACATATCATTTTTTATGCCTATTTTTTATTCCCTTGGTGGAGTGGCTGTTATTCCCTGTTGGGATGGGATAGGGAAATTTCTATGAGTCCGGAACTCCTGCTCATACAAACTCTGCTTATGTTTATCGCAGTTATACATGGAGAAAATTTCATTCTCTGCATAGTATTATGCAGGGGAGATGTCTCCAATTCATGGGGATAGGGATAGTGTGTTGTAGGTAGAGGTGGGCAAAGTTCTCGTGGGCAGGAGATTTGGAGTCAATTTCCATTACCATTGACGGAATGGGAGAATATTGTGGGTGTGTGTGTTTGGACATATTTAGATATATTTTAATAGGATTGCAAATTATAACTATTTTGTTACAAATTTTGGAATAAAATATAAATAAAAAATAAAATGAAGTTAGAATCATAAAAAAAATGGCAAAAAATGGGGATCCTTGTTGGAACAGGGATAGGGACAACCTTGTTATGACTTGTTGCCAATAGGGGTGTCCATGGTTCGTGATGGAGGGTGATTTGGCCCGACCTCGCAACATGGGTACACGTGGACGTGACTTTGCTCAAACAGTGACTCAGCATGACAGCGCAACGAATGTGAGCACAATTCGGAGGGAAAGTCCTACCGAGTTCAGCTCAGCAACTCGGCAAGTAAACTACTCACCGGGAGTCGCCTTACCCGCACCTCCTTCCCGGGGTTAAGGCACTTTGGGGGGTCCCGGGTTCGGGGCGCCCTGACCCCTTTTAAGACCCAAGCTCCTCCCAATGGACCTCGGGCCACTCCTAGGCAAGAACGCACCGATCCTTCTCCGGACACCCCAAGGTCCAAGCACCTCGGGTCAGCTAGCTCGGCACAACCGGCTATAGGCGGCCTGTCACTCAAAGGATAGCCCGGCTCAGGGTAGTTCAGTATACCACAGGAGGGCTTTCTGCTCGACCACCGTACCCGACAAATCTGTGGACAACAGGCATGTCCCTCTCGCCGTGCCTGCCACCTTTAGAAAGGTGTCCCGCACCTGACAAATATGTACCCTGCAGTGACGACCCTGCGCGTGCCACCTTAGCCTTGCCTGTAACGGCTGTGGCAGACTAACAGTGGCGGTTATACCTGCCCTGTCAGAAGTCAGAGGGCCTGAAGCAACATAATTCAGTTATAAGGGGCTTATTCTCAAGGAACAAGGTATCTTGGAATCATCTGCGCAACCTGCACTCTTAGCCTTCATTTTCCTTTCGCTTCTTGCACACAATACTAACTTAAGCATTGGAGCATTCCCACTGGGAAACCCCCCGGGAGTTCTTCCTCTTTCCTCTCGTCTCAGGTACCTCTCAGGAGCCACGCGAGCGCCAGTTAGGAATGACCGGATTGCTCTACATCATTTGGCGCCGTCTGTGGGAAACGATTCAAAATGCCTTTCTCCCTAAGTTTTCGTAGTTCTGTTCTTCCTCGAAACAATCCAACGCTCATGGCTTCCTCTAGCAACGCCGGACGAAGCGTGGAAATGGATAACTCCAGGGAACAACCCCAGCTTCCTACTGTCTGTATCAGACAGTTCACCGTCCCCCTCTCAGCGGACGAAATCCCTAGCTTGAATGTGCCCCTCACGGTGGTACCTGTCATCACCCCGCTCCCTGCTACAGTCGGAGCGACGTTCACCGAACCTTCGGTTGTGCCCTCAGCGGCCAGCCCGCGCCAACTGGAAGACATGATGCAATGCATGCGGGCCATGTAGGCCCAAATAAAACAGTTCCAGCAACTTCAACTCTATCAACAACACGTACTGCACCTGGTCTTCCAGTATCAGTGTCAGCAGCAGTTCCCCCAACTACCTCAACCTCAACTTCAACTGCAGTTCCCGCCTCGGCACCCAGCCTCGCAGCAAGCTAAGTCTCGCCGCCAGGACGAGCGCCCCTCTGGCCAAGGAGAGGTCCCCTAAAACCTCCCAAAAAGCCAGGCCTCCCTCCGCAGCAGGTGAGAGAGACCGGCTACCCCGATCTCACCGCGGGTGGACAGGTTGGGAGGACCCCAGCTCGCCAGGTCTACGTCACCTCGGCAGTCGAAGTTTGAAACCCCTCTGTCCGTAGCCATCACCAGCAAGCTGGGCTACTTCCTGCACAAACCATCCCGGACAGTGCAGAGGTGAGCAACACGAACGCCGAGCCCACCAAGAAGCAGAGACACCGCCGCCGAGCTCACCGATTTGTCACCCGCGATTTGCCCGAGCTCATGGGCAAAGAAGAGGTAAGCTCGGCCGAAGTCAAAGCTCCCCTCCTCTCGGTTCCATCCCCCCTGTCTTCCGAACTCCTGGCAGTCCCGATGCCCAAAAACTTCAAGCTCCCCCCTCTTG
>NW_010729080.1:10444064-10464648 GCF_000365185.1 Nelumbo nucifera
CCCTGTCAGAAGTCAGAGGGCCTGAAGCAACGGAATTCAGTTATAAGGGGCTTATTCTCAAGGAAAAAGGTATCTTGGAATCATCTGCGCAACCTGCACTCTTAGCCTTCGTTTTCCTTTCGCTTCTTGCACACAATACTAACTTAAGCATCAGAGCGTTCCCGCCAGGAAATCCCCCGGGAGTTCTTCCTCTTTCCTCTCGTCTTAGGTACCTCTCAGGAGCCACGCGAGCGCCAGATAGGAGTGACCGGATTGCTTTACATCAATTCGGTTAACTAAATCATGGACAATTTTTTTCAAACCGAACTGGTCCTACTGGTTTTTGACCGTTCGGTTCTTCAACTTTTTGATTTTTTATATTTATAATATATTATATAAATATATGTATAATATTATATTAGAAATAATAAATGACATATAATATTATAATATTATAAAAATATATAATATATAATATATTTATAAATAGATTATTATAAATATAATATATATATATATATATTTATATACAATGCACATATGTTTATATATTATATAGAAAATATGTGACATATATTAAAATATATATAAAATATACATATAAATATATATACCGGTCGATTTGATTAACCACTGATTTTTTTTAGGTTAATTGAAAAAAACTGAATTGATCTTTCAATTTTTCCAAAATATCAAACCAAAACCAAACTGACCGTATTTTTTGATTCAGTTTTTCGATTTTTTATACACACCCCTAATTGCCATTCCTAATTGTCCTAGAAAATAAGTTTCAAGGAATTACATAATTAAGCAGGATTACGATACACAGTTTATAACTTAGGCAACCGGGTTAATGATCTTGTAGTCTTGTAGTAAGGGGTGCAACTTGGGCCGGTTGGATTGGGTTGAGATTATTGGTAAGAGTTCAACTTGCTGACCCAATTCAAGCACATAATTGTCCGGCCCGAGCTTTTGCAAAGATTGGGTTGTAATTTTTGGGGTGGGGAATGAGCGTAACCTGAAAATTTGTACCCATTAAAGGTAGCCCATTTGCATTACCCATAACCCGTAACTCAGATGAGAGTAGGATTTGATCCCAAATCTCTACTACAACCAACTAGAGACCTTACTAACTGAACCAATAAGCATCGTCCAATATTATCCAATGTTGGTCTTAATTACATGTGATTTTGGGAGGGGTGAACTTGATATAAACCTAACTCTTGGCTTTGTTTTGGATACAAAATGATCATTTTCAGATTTAAACCCACGATACAACAAACATCATTATGCATCCGATGTATATAAAATGCATGTTATATTTAAAAACTATACATATTTATGTACACTTATTGTTTACATATATATAGAGGAAACTTTTGAATTGAAAATTATAAAATTTGGATGCCAATTATTGATGAATTCAGATTTGGTGTGAAGATAAGTGCAGGAATCTAAATCATGATATAGACCCATGTGTATAGAATGTGATCCATTACTTAGTTAGGTTCGCTCATTTGTGTTCGTAGAAGACATAGTAATAAGGTGAATAATACGGGGCTTCTGTAGACAACAAGAATATGGTGATAAGGCATATTAAGACTAGTGAGAGACTTTACATGGTCATTTGATGGATGGGTTATTTAGTGGAATATGAACAACGCCTATATCATCCACATATAATAAATTCTAAAAGGGCCCTAGTAACACTTTATAGTCAACATTCATGGCACAAATTCCATATTAACACCACTATCTTTTGTTTAATTTAAAACATTTGGATCCACATACTAAGTGGGCCCAAATGGGCCCCACAGTTCCTCTGTGACGGACAAATTCCATTTCATCACCACTATCTTTTGTTTTTTTTTTCCTCTTTAATTTAGAACGCCTGAATCCACACAGACACAGTATTAACAAGGTTTTGGGCCCTCGTTTTGGCCCAAAAGGGCCCCATATATTCTTCTGTTACCAGTCCATTCCTTGGACAAATTCCACCTTAGCACCTAGACCTGTTGATGGGTCGGGCCGGACTTTTTATTCTTTATAAATATGATTTTGTTAGGCCTGAGTCCGAGCCCGGCCCGACCAACGGGCCTATAACATAGGCCCGAGCCTGGTCCTAATAAAAAGTCTAAAGCCCGACCTAACAGAAGAAAGAATTCACCATCAGTGAATGTGTCCGCCAGTGCTGAGTTCGCATCAGAGAGAGAGAGAGAGAGAGAGTGGATGCACCAGCCGGTGCTTAGTTTGTAGTGAGATGCAATTTTGATAGTGAAAAGAGGAGTCAGCTTGCGTCCAAGAGAGAGAGAGAGAGAGGACTCACTGCTGCCGCCGCCGGTGCTTGTGTTTGCCGCCTTGCTGGTGTCTGAGATTTGAAAGAGAAGAAGTGAGTAGAGGAATGAGAGAGAGAGAGAGAGAGAAGACTCACCGCTGATCTGACAGAGTTGTTGTGCCGGTGAATGCGGCTACTTGAGAGTGTGAGGAGGATGTGAAGAGAAGAGAGGTTCGGCACTAGGCAGTTTGGTTAATAGGAAATGTGGAAAGAGATGAATAAGAAGGGTTACGATATTAGGGTTTTTGGGTTTAGTCTATAGATCGGACCGGGCTATTTTGGCAAATCCCGAGCCCGGCTCGAATTTATTATGGGCCGAGCTTTTTGGCCCAAAGTCAAGCTCGTGGGCTCATTTATGTGTTCAAGCCTGTCCGGGGGCCGGGCCAGGCCAGGCCGACCCATCGGGCCACCCGATCCATGAACAGGTCTATTAGCACCATTGGCAATACGGCTAAAGTATGCCAATTCTTTTTTATTCTTTTATATTTTCGTTGAGCAAATAAATATACAATTGAGATAATAAAAGCAGAAATATGTACAGACACGAGGGACATCAAACCACAGTTCCTGTTCAACAAAACGAGAACCATAAATAGCTTAAGTAGCCATCAGATGAGCAGGCTTATTAGCCTCTCCCGACCTCAAAATAAGCATCCTAAAGGAACATAATTTCCAGATGGTCCAGAACTACAGAGATGTACAGCTTATTAGAATCTGATTCCACTTGTACAGCTCTCAAATTCCTTTCTTTAGCAAAATAAAGAGCTTTTCAAATGACATGTAACTCAGCTTTCACATGCTAATACGGTTTTGGTCTTGGTCTGGAAAGGGCCCCATCATCTTAGCACCATCAACCATTGGGCTAAAGTAAGCTATCCTTTGTTTTTTTCTTTGGGCTAAGTTTGGTTGCAGTGCAAATAAATGTAAAATAATGGGGTGCAAATAATTTGTGTGTAAATTTAGGTATAAATTTGCTTTACATTTGACTGTCTTATTTGTTTGTGAGAAGTGAAATGATATGATCCCATATATGCAAAGATGTAGGAGGGTTATTTATTTGAGAGTGAAGTAGGAACTAGGAAGCTAGATAATGTGGTCCTCAATTTATGCTGGAAGTTCTCTAGACGGTTTATTTGTGACAAGTGACTGTCCAAAATTTGATCAATGAAGATGGGTTGGGTATAGAAAATCTCTTTCTCTCTCTCGCACACAACGGAAATTGAATACAAGGAAATCATCCAACTGCCACCACTTCCCTCATTACAAGGGTTAGGGTTTTTCTTTGTTCCTACCATGGTTGGATGAAAATGTGGAATCACCTCTTGATTTTCATATTTAATCCAAACCCTCAATTCCTAAACATTAACCTTAAACCCTAAACCCTAAATAGGGCTGTTAATAGGTCGGGTCTGGTTTAGGACAAAGTGTACTAGTCCTCAATCAATTATTAATTGAAACAAAATCATAGACTTAGAATTGTCCTGATTATTAATCAAGATAATCAGGTCAGAACTGATTATATTGACATCTATAATTATCTATGTCAATAATAACTTAGAACTTCATATATAATATAACCAACCTTAATAACAATGACATATAATAGTAAATTCTTTATATGTTAATAAATTATGTGTTTTCAACCAAAGTTATCTTATATTGTATTTGTCAAATTTACTCTTTCAGACATTAAATATAATAAAATTACAAGAAAAACTAGGAAATCTTTATATATTATTAACTCAATAATCAGTTTGAAACAGACAAAAACCAGAATGATCCAATTATTAATGAGAGAAAATCATAGAACCAGAACCGATATAATCAGTTTGGTTTGATTGGGTGGAACTGACCAATTGACATTAAATATACTAAAATTACAAGAAAAACTAGGAAATCTTTATATATTATTAACTCAATAATCAGTTTGGAACAGACAAAAACCAGAATGATCCAATTATTAATCGAGAGAAAATCATAGAACCAGAACCGATATAATCTGTTTGGTTTGATTGGGTGGAACTGACCAATTGACAGCTTTAACCCTAAAGTCATAAACCCCTAAACCCTAAAACCCTAAAACCCTAAGCCCTAAACCTGAACTCTAAAAATTAATGAGTAAAATGCATTTGGTCGAATGCATGTCCTTGGAGTACTCCAAACCCCTAAACCTTAACCTCAAATTAATCCTAAAAAAGAGTACTAGCTTATTTTTCCCATAACCAGGGTGTAGACCCTTTACTAAAAATGAATCTGCCTGAATCATCCCCCTTTCATTAAGCTATCAAAATTAAAAACTAATCAGATGATTAATTAATTCAAGATTATCTAATATTTGCTGGTTTTGGTGTAAGCAGCTGATCAGCTGGCAAAATGAATTCATTTCAATTAGAGTTTCCAATCATCTTAACGGGAAACATGAAGGTGTTGAGAAAGCTAGGGTACTTCTCTCAGCTCTTATGATGAGGACACACCCTCATTATAACTGTTCCTTCCAAAGAAAAATCTAAAATAAAGAACAAAAGGCTGGTGCTACAAGCTTTAAACACGAACCTGCTTCTACTACTCTATCAATCAAAAGACCTTGCGAGTGTCTATCATACTAAATTAATCTTCCACAGTTCCTTTTCTGCTTTTGCAGTATGCTAAGCAGATCGATCCCACATTTTGTTAATAAAATTAATATATAACAAGCACCCTTTAGCATTTCAAAGCCAGAAAACCAGAAGTTACAATTTAACAAACCACATGGGATTGAGCATGATATATCCATGAACAAAGTTTTCTTTAGAAATCAATTCATTCACGTGAAAACAAGAAAATCCCAAGCTAGAAAATGCAAAAACATATCTAGTAAACTTGAAACAACAAAGCAGTTATAACCCGGATTTGTCAGCATGAGTTATCAATCTTAAGGTAGTAGCTAGAGTAGAGCCACAGTGAATCACTCCTCTTCAATTGTAGTGTTTACATTGAAGATACGAGGACAGCTATAGACTGAACAGAAAGCTTGTAAGGTCATCAACAGCAAGAGCATAAGAGCTGCCAGAAGTGTGAGGAGTTGCCATGAACCAAACACATAAGCCTTCAAAAACTTCTTAGCTTTAACCTTCCACCTACTACCGTAATACTTGTTTACATCTTCAATCACCTTATCGAAGAGCTCAACTTTCGTTAACTTGACAGACTTACTCATCCCATTCCACAGGTTTGCCACCTCTTCGTCACTCTTCAACCGGTTCAAAATAATACCTCTTTCTCTGAGCAGCTCTGCATCCTCCTTAGTGTCTATAATACCAGTCATTAACTCGGTGTACCGAGTAAAAATCAATGGCCCTGATGCCGCTGAAGTCTCATACGCTACTAAATTTCTTAATACTACTTCTGTGTTAACGTCCAAACTAATTTTAGGGAGATGAAATGTAACTCTCTTCACATCGAAACTGATGGTTGTGATGTCGCCATTGGTGGGGGAGAATCGGACTCCACACTTGTGAAGCTCAGTAACAGAGGGGATTGTGATCTCCTCTATCAATGGAGGTCTGTCGACACTGTTCGTCGAGCTTGAATCATCATCTTCGGGGTTTCCATCTCCATCACCTTGAGAGAAGAGCTCAGCAGGTTGTTTCAAGATGGCAAATCCAGGAAGACGAGAGAGGATCTCCCATGGGAGTTGTAGCACTACCTTAACAGGTTTTGAAGCTAGAACTTTCGTGACGGAATGCATCGGGCCTTTGTTTACGTTGGAGAGCATCTTCCAAATGAACTCCAGTACTTGTTTTACAGGACCACAATTCTTGAACGTTTCCTCTTTCCTCCCGTCGCCGGCCGGATTATTGCTCCCTTCATCACCATCAACTACTTCATCGATTTCAGAATGCTGTTCCTTATTCAACCTGGGCACAATCGTGGAGTACAGAAAATCTAACAAGTGATGAAAGTGTTCAGAGAAAGAGACACGCTTTCGTGTTCGTTGGAAGTTGTGTATCATCTTAAGCGGGGAGAGCTCCTTGCACAGATCCATTAAGATGGAATATAGAACATCGTCAGCATCAATCTCTGGCGATAAGCACTGGTAGTCCAGGATCTTCTTCAGGAGGAACAATGGAATTTGGTTCTCAAGCATCACTATGTCTCTAAGAATCGGATTGTAGTCCGACTTCGTTCTGGCATAATCAATGAAGTAAGCCATCCCAGATGAAACTTTGGTTAGGTTCCTACTACCTTTTCTGACGGCATTAATATGAAGGAATTCAAGCAAGAAGGAAGCATCGACAGCCATCATCCAGGCTAGTGTTTCACGGTCGAAATCAAGGTATTTATGGTAGGAAGAGCGGATCCTTGGCTCCTGCTTCTTAAACTCCTCGACGAGCTCTTCAAACCCGATGCTGTGTAGCTGTTTATGGGTTGTTCGAACTGCGGCATGCTTGTATCTCACCATCTCGTAGAGCTCCGGCCGCCGGTAATGGTAGGGGCCTAGCGTCACATGTTGGGGAATGTAGGAATCAGGCTTGGTAGATTTCAGGGTTTTGGGGACAATGAAGATGGAGGCATGATCGTCCTCGGGCTCTTTCTTGAGCATATGACGAATTATCATGATCCATTCTGCGTTTGAGTTCGAATTCGAGCGGATGGGATTTTCGGGTGATGATGTTGGTGAGGATGTGGAGGACATATTTGTTTTCTGGAAATGGCTTGGGGGTTTGATTGACGGTTTTGTGTGGAGTTGCAGGAGTTGTGGGATGTGGGAGGGAGGTTGAGTTAAGGCTAGCTTTTGTGGTTGTCACCTGATAGAGTGATATTTATAAATGTATAATTCAATGGAAACCGTCCCTTGGGCATTAATGTTGCAAAATATCCTTGGGCAATCAAGTCATTTGCATAAAATTTCTTCACCGTCCGATCATGCTGATTTCATGGGCTGGTTTTAATCAGTGTTTTTCAAACGTCATTGATCCAAACGGTCAGACCATTTGACTGAAACCATCCAAGCAATGGATTCAGTTTTGTTTTAATTTGAAACAAGACATCTATTCGAACCGGATGATGAAACCGTTAACCCAAAAACTGATGGCCAAATAATTCCGGTCTTGCGTCTGTTTTTAAAACATTAATTTAAAGTGGGCCCTTCTCTCTCTCTACATCACAAAAGTTTACAAGTAGAACTGTAGAAGCAAAAAATGGAATGGATGGCGCCCAAAAGCTCAGAGGGTGATGTTTATCTCCAAGAAGCTGAGGGTCGTATATACTTTTTTGCTTGAACCAGAAGGGGGCGGGCTTGGGGCTTGGGCATAGCCAGGGCCATGGACGTAATTATCGTCCAACTTACGTGCCTTATTAACTAATGATGCATAACGATGCAACGTGATTCTGCTTGAACTCCTAAAGCAGGGAGATTGGTGATGCGACAGAGCTTATGGGCTATGGCTCAAGAGTGCGATTATGTACTGGGGGAAAACTTGGCTTTCTGGAAAGAGTGGTTGCAGACAAAATTCTTTTTAATCAAGAAGAGATGACAAGCGAGCAGTGGTGGATCCAGGAATTTTCTTTTGGGGGCTTTTTTTTTGGTTTATGGAAACGGAAAAATTATATTAAGTTAATTACATTATAAAGATTCATAATAAATAATAGTAGGGGTGAGAGTAAGTTAATTCTAAATGTAATTGACTTATTTTTCACATTATGTGCCTTCTTTGAAAGGACAAGAAAATGATGTGATAAGACTTGAAGAGAAAGAGGGCAAGACTTCAATTCAGCTCTCCACTTCATCATCGGGAGATGTTTTCAATACATCCACAGTGAGAATGTGTTGTAAGACTTTGTAGGAGAGTTATCTTGTGGGGGCAGATTTGATCTCAAAGGGCAAGAGGTTTTTGGACTATTGTGGCCTAAAGAAAAATAAATATATATATTTTTTTTAATTTTGGGCGTGGAGGGACATTAGAGAGTTAGAGAGCGGTCCTTAACATTTTATTAGAACTTCCAATTTTTGAGGAGGCCGAGGACCAACTTTATTACCGTATATCGCTGACTCGCTGCTTCTAATACTTGGCTCCGGCCGGGCCTCCGCCCCTGTAAGCAAGGGACTGAAGGACCGTTTGATATCTGCTGAAGAAACTTATCTGAATTGGTGATAGTTGATCAGCGGATGATGAATGCTGATAAGCTGAAGTTGAACTACAGCTGAAACAACTACTAAATGCATTAAAGCTGCATTTGGCATACTTTTTTTTAAGAACTTTTCTCTTTCTTACTGTTAAAACGCCCCTATGAACATTGAGTTTTTAACTGCAAAAAAGGAGAGAAGTCCTTAAAATAAGGAATGCTAAAAACAATTTAACAAATTTACCCTGAAATCAAGAAGAGAAACACAAAGTTATAATCATCACCCATTATAAAACAGATTTGGGTTCTGGATTCTCAGAAAAAAAATCAAATAGAAAAGGCTAATGGACAATGTGTATATAAGCCAACAAGCTAAAAACTTCAAAACTAATTAAGGGTGTCAATCGACCGGTTTTGGATTGGACCCCGTATACTCCAAAATCAATTTGGATGGATTAGATGGACCAATGAGGCATATTGGATTGGATCAATCCAGTCCAAAATATTTATTAGATTGGATTAGACTTGGTCTGTCTGTAATAAATTTATATTGGATTGGATTGGATTAAGCGAATATCTGTTCCATTGATATAAAAAGAGAATATAGATGTTAATGGATTGAATTTGGGTTAAAACCAATCTAAATCAAAACAACTTTGAACAGATTGGACGGTCTAACATTGAATTGGACCGATCCAAAATGATCTAAAATATTCATTGGACTGTATTAGACTTAGTCCATTTATAATGGACTCACACTAGATTGGATTTAATTGGACCAAATCCAGTCTAATTGACACCCCTATTCAAAACAAATAAAAGCAAGATATGAATTCTAACATGCAAAATATCATGCTTAGGTTGGGAATGATGCTTTCACCGAATAAAAGAAAAGGAATAAAAAAAGTTATGACTGATGTATTCACTTTTCTTGGTGTTCCAATACCCACCAGCAATAATATTAACATGATTCTTCAAGAATCTTTGGATGGAATTAGGAAAATCTCCAATTCCAAAAGAAAAAAAAAAGATGATGGAAATGTCCGTCTCTTCATTAAAAAAAAAAAAAATCAAAAATCGTAACACCACAGAGACAAATTCCAAGATAAAATGGCTTCTTCAAAAACCTTAAAACTATGGTTTTCAAAATCGGGCTGGATCAGATGGTAGAACTGGAAAATCGAGAATGATCAGGTGGTTGGTTCCGTTTTGCCCCAGAACTGTTATTTCCCCAAAAAATGTTGATTTGGTTAGCAATTTGCTGACTTGGGCAGTCAACTATTCAAACTGTTCAACAGTTTGGCCGGTTTTTATTTTTAATTTTTTGTCAGAATGGGCTATCTATTCGATTTGAATGGTCAATCCATTCGACCCAGGAACTGGACCCTAACCGATTCGTTGTCTGATTCGATTTTAAAAGCCTTACTTAAAACAAAAAGGAGAAACGATGAGAACATGATTCTACACCCCTTTCTCAACCAAGAGGAGGTAGCAAAGCAGAGTAAAAGGGGAGGACTCTACCTGGTTTGTCTGGCCAATTTCAACCTCATAGTCCAGCAATCCTGTTCCAAACCTAATCTGAGAAGAGAGGATGATTCAAATGAACCCTTTTGGTCTCGGGCATTGTTTGTCATATTAAAAAAAATACGTGGGTATAAGAGTCACGTAATGACTTATTAATTCAGTTTTAGGTGGTGTTTTGTACCATTGCGGATTTCTTAGAAATTGTCACCATATTGGAGCCACATCAACTACTCACCAAAATTGGTTGAATCTGTTGTTTGGTTGACTAATGCCTGAAAAATCAGAAAAAATCACTTCTAAATCGATTATGCAAATAATTGGGCCTATTTTCATGCTGATTTATTTATTTATTTTTGTTTGGATGACATACCATCTAATGTTGCAACAATAAAAAAATACCATTGCCGATTTGTCAGAAATGGACTCACGTGGCAGCAAAACAAATAAATATTACCGATTTCTAAAATATCAGTGATTTCTGAAATCAGCAATGGTGTCAAACATGGTTTTTAAAACTGAACCGGTGATCAAACCGGTTAGGGGTCTGGTTATCGATTCGAACAGTCCGACCGTTTGACCTGAATGACCAGTCCAATCTGACAAAAATTAAAAAAAATTAAAAATTTTGAAAAACAGTCAAAACCGTTCAAACGATTAATTGACCAATTCAACGATTTACTGACCAAAATCAACGATTTTGAGAGAAAAAATGAGTTTGAGAAAAAACAGAACCAGTTCCCAATTTTTCCGGTCCAACCATCCAATCCGGTCCAGTTTTGAAAACCATCATAGCAAACACTTATCAGCTTTTAAGTAGGTTCTAGTCTCATTGCTTATGGACCTTTTACAGCGTGTTTCATGCTTGAACGACACAACAAAAAATGGACTTGTAATGGAATCTTATAAGCAAAAGTCTATAAGCCACACCTACGACAATTATCTAACGGTCCCCAAGTGAGGTACGTGTCATGTGCAAGAAAAACTTACAAACACTAACGCTGTAAATGGTATTCATTTGTCCGAATTCAAATTCGAATTTAATCCCATTAAGGGTGATCCAAATTCAGTCTGTTTATAATTGGATCGAATGCGGATATACACCTATCCGATTTGATAAAATTTAGATTTAATTAAATTTAAGTATGTATAAGTATATTGTATCTATTCCTAAAGTTGGTTTGAACATTGTGTTTTTACTAAAGTGTCATAGGTTCAAGTTTGATATATATTATTTTTGAATCATTTTTATTCATGAAATACAATATTAAAGTTACTTTTAGTTCACTTTATTTATAATATATGATATTTTGATAATTTTTAGTTTTATTTATTAATAGCATTCAATACTGGTTGCAATCAGCACTCGATTTGAATTTAATGGATATGATCCAATTCAAATTCGAATATAAACAAACCAAAATTGGATCTACCTATATCTGATTCCATTCAATCTATTTTCAGTCCTACTAAGGCTGTTTTCCCCCAATAACCAATGTTTCTCCATCTATTGGCCCGCATTCCAGATACCCCGAACTCTCTTTAAGAAATGGGTTGGTTGTGAAATAATCTTTTCGGGGTCAGTCTACTATTTAAGGCTCAGTTTGAAAGAAGTATAAATACAAATATGTACAATACAAATACATACAAAATAATATAAGATACAAGGTTTTACGCTCTACATATTTGTATTTATACTCCTTCCAAACTGAGTCTAAGTGTCAGGTTCTGTGGTAAATAAGTTGGACTGAATCTGAACTTGTTTTCTGTATAGGGGGGCCATGATTTGAGCACGTTCTGTCAAATGCACTCAAATAACTTGGTTTAGTAGATTTGGGCTTGTCCTGAAAAGCCTTGAACTCAATTACCCTGTTCTTAATTAAGCATCTTGTTCAAAAAATATTTAAATTCTTTCATGCATCCAAATGGGTATTGGGAAAATGAAAAGGGCCTGGGCTTGAAGCTTTATCTAGCTGTGCCTAACTCAGTCTCACTCAGCCCAATAGCATTGCATTTGCTAATGAGGTTGCTTAAAAGAAGTTAAAACTAAACAAAAATTGTGCATGATTAATCCAGATAAAAAACATACGATGTAGCTAGACACAAATTTCTCAAATTGAGAGAAATAATAGAGGGAATGAGATGGGTTTAGAAATACATATTTATGCATCTTTTGTACATTTATATATATATATATAGGCGGTATTTGAATTGAAAATTTGAAAGTTCAGATGCTAACTATTATCTGTGGGGAAGACACATAGTAAGGTGGGTCAAATGGGGCCTCCGTAAACCACAAGAATGACCATAAGGCAGATTTAGCGAGCATTTTATTACAAATGAATGTAATTGTTTTCATTTGTTTCTGAAATTTTCACGTAAGAGAAAGAATAGAAGAAAAGTTTTTTTCTTGAACACTGTCTGTTGTGAAAAGGAAATATAAATTGGTTTCGTATAAAAAACAATGGGTTTAACTATGATACCAGAAAGACATGTAATACGAGAAAAACTTATAACCAATCAGGTGGGTTTTCATTAAGATTCATGATGATTTTGATTGGTCAAATCCTTTCCGATTTCATGAATTTCCGTATGAAAAGGGTTCTGATTGGTTTTCATCAAGATTATTTTACTCTAGTACGATTCAACATTCTTGGGGCAAGTTTCATCTTAGCAGTTAAACCATTAGCATGCTGCTAAAGTAATGATTTGGCAAAGCAAACCCGATGATGCAGTAATCCAAATTGTTGTTTATCTGATGTCGTTTACACGGTCTATTTTGACTTGCCAAAATGTTTTTTGGACCAAAGTTTGATCGGTGATTATGGGAATTGGGTACCGTATAATGTTTTCGAATAGTCGTTGATTTGGACGGTCCAACCGTTTGGCCTGTGAATCGTTCAGACAACCAATTCTGTTTTACCTCAAACTCGGCCCCTGGTCAAAAAATTGTTGAATTGGCCAATGATTCATTGATTAGGATGAACAGATTATCGATCCCTTCACAACCTGCTCAATGGACGGTCAAACTGTCAACTCAGAAACTGCTAGCTAGAATGATTCTAATTCCGAGTTATTTTTTAAAACATTGATACCATATATGTTTATGCATCTAATATATATGCAAATATAGAAAATCTCTCTCCCTCTCTCATCACCATTCTCTTAAACTGCCACCTCTTCCCTGATTATTACAAGCTCCTAGGGCACTTCCATTCTTCAAAAAAAAAAGTACTTTACTTATTTTTCAATCATCCTCTTTCATTAAACCATCAAAATTACTAAGATTATCTCATAATTTCTGATTTTGGTGTAAGCAACTTAGTTTGCAAAATAAATTGAATTCAATTAGGGATTCCATTCATCTATAAGAACATAACAGAACATGTAAGTGTTGAGAAGGGCACATCTCTGAGATGAGGACACACCCTCATTATAACTGTTCCCCACATTAACTAAAATGAAAGAACAAAAGGCATGTGCTACAAGCTCTTAGCATTGATCTACTCCAAATCTCCAATTCAACATTTTATTATCTAAACCACTAGAATATTGAAGGCATCGCATAATGTAAAAGGAAGCAAGAGAAATATAGTTAATCAAAAGGCAATACAGATGTCTATTATACTAAACTAATCTTCCACATTTCCTTTTTCTGCTTTTGCAGTATTGCAAGCAGATCATGATTTTGTTCATAAAGTAACAAGCACCCCTTAGCATTTCAAACCCAAAAAACCAGGCTCTGATCACAATATTTTTTCAGTTCTGAGCTGCAAATTAAGAGATCATGTGATTGAGCATTCTTATTTTAACATTAATTCTCCACTAACAAAGCTTTCAATACAAATCACATCATCACAATCCCATCCATCCGAGTGAAAACAAGAAAATCCCAAGCAAGAACAAACTTCTTTCCTGTCTAAATTAAGCAAAACCATATCTAGTAAACTTGAAACAAAGCACTAAGATTATCTTCATGAATTATCAATCCTTAGGTAGTAAGAGTAAGTCACAGTGAATAATCACTCAACTCTGTTAATATGGAAGACTCGAGCACAGCTGTAGACTGAACAGAAAGCTTGTAAGGTCATCAACAACAAGAGCATAATAGCTGCCACAAGTGTGAGGAATTGCCATGAACCAAACACATAAGCCTTCATGAACTTCCCAGCTTTAACCTTCCACCTACTACTGTAATACCTGTTTACATCTTCAATCACCTTATCCAAGAGTGGAACTTTCGTTAATCTCACCGACTTACTCATCCCATTCCACAGGTTTGCCACCTCTTCATCACTCTTCAACCGGTTCAAAACAATCCCTCTTTCTCTAAGCAGCTCCACATCCTCCTTAGTGTCTATAATACCATTCATTAACTCAGTGTACCGAGTGAAAACCAATGGTCCTGATGCCGCTGAAGCCTCGTACGCTACTAAATTTCTTAATACTACTTCAGTGTTAACGTCCAAACTAATTGTTGGGAGATAAAATGTAACTGTCTTCTCGTCGAAACTGATGGTTGTGATGTCGCCAGTGGTGAGGGAGAACCGGATTCCAGACTTGTAAAGCTCAGTCACTGAGGGGATTGTGATCTCCTCTATCAATGGAGGTTTGTTGGCATTGTTCGTCGAGCTTGAAGCCCCATTTTCGGGTTTGACATCTTCTTTATCTTGAGTGAAGAAGTAGTACTCAACAGGTTGCTTTAAGATGGAAAATCCAGGAAGACGAGTGATGATTGCCCATGGCAGTTTCAGCACCAGCTTAACAGGTTTTGAAACTAGAGCTTGCTTCAGGTAACGTACTGGGCCTTTGTTTAATTTCGAGAGCAGCTTCCAAATCTCGTCCAGTAGCTGTTTTACATGATTTGATTTCGCGAACGTTTCCTCTTCCCCTCTGTCGTCGGTCGGATTGCTCCCTTGATCATCATCAGCTTCATTGATCTCAGATTGCTGCTCCTCTGACATGGGCACGATCATGTGGTACAGAAAATCTAACAGATGAAAGCGTTCAGAGACATGGATTCGTGGGAAGTTGTCTATCATCTTAAACGGAGATAGCTCTGTGCACAGGCCCGTTAACATCGAAAACAGTACACCGTCGGCAGTTTCTAACGATAAGAACTGGCACTCCAAGATCTTCCTCAGGAGAAACAATGGGATTTGGTTCTCAAGCATCACTATGTCTCTAAGAATGGCGTTATGGGCCGATTTTCTTCCGGCATAGTCGACTAAGTGAGACATCCGAGACGACACTCTGGTCAGGATCTTACCTTCTTTGATGGCATAAATCTGAAGGAATTCAAGCAAGAAGGAAGCATCAACAGCCATCATCCACGCTAGTGTTTCACCGTTGAAATCAAGGTACTTATGGTAGCAAGAGCGGATCCTCGGCTCTAGCTTTGTTAACTGGTCGACGAGATGTTGAAACTTGATGCATTGCAGCTGTTTCTGGGTTCTTTTAGCTGCAGAAAGCTTGTATCTCTCCATCTCGTAGAGCTCCGGACGCCAGTAATGGTATGGACCGAGTGCCACTTGTTGGGGAATGTAGGACTCAGGCTTGCTAGACATCAAGGTCTTGGGGACATTGAAGATGCAGACAGGAGTAGAGCCATTATCGTCTTCGAGCTCTTCGTCGAGCGTTCGACGAATTTGACTCACCCATCGGAGCTCGTCGAAGCTTGGGTTCGAATTCGAGGCCATGGTGACTTGGGCTGTCGACGAGGGCATGTTTGTTTTCTGGAAATTCCTTGGCTTGGTTTGGTTGACGGTTTTGCTTAGAGTTGAGGCATTTATGATTGTAACTTGTTACATATAAATGCACTTCAAATGGAAGGATTATTGCTTTTGTTTTCCAGCCCCGAAAAGCACTTTTCCATTTCTCCAATTTAATGCGTCACTTTCACCTTTTTCTTTTTTTTTTCTTTTTGCAGTAATGTTGGAATATTAGGCTTGGAGCAATCAAGCTATTTGCATAAAATTTCTTAACCGTCCGATCACGACGATTTCATGGTTTGGTATAAAGCGGCTCCAAAGACTAGGGAGATAAGTAGGATTGCAAAAATCGGATTCACATGCATATCTAATAGCGACATAATTCTGTCTCTAATTCATTATTACTAGTTTGGTGGCACGTTTAAGATGTATTGAGAAAGAAAGGAGGGCCGATGTTGAAAGGGTGATTTGATATCCTGAAAAAAGTAAGGCTGTGTTTGGTTGCAATGCAAACAAATTTGTACTGATGCATAACTATGGCAATGCATAGGGTTGTAAGTTGGGCCTGGTTAGGTCGGGTTGAGGCCAACCCTAGCCCTACCCGATGTTCTAAACCCCCAACCCTAACCCTAACCCTAATCTAATCCGATCTTCAACCCGACTTACTCAACCTTAACCCTAACCCTAACTAATTCCTTCAACCCTAACCCAACCCGATGTCAACTTCAGGTTGGGTTGGACTCGGGTTGGGGCCCAACCAACCTTCCCGTGCCTTAAAATCTAGTAGAAAAATAAGTGTTTATTTATCATGAGTTATGACTTATGATAGAATTTTTCTCAAAAATATAAATTCATGAAATCAACAATAATGAAACATAAAATTATGGAAATAAAATCACAAATAACAATTCATAGGATCAAGCAAATAATTTGAATCAATTTGATAAGTCACACATAAAAATTACAAGACAAAAGGAAAAGACAAGTAGTCAAATACCAATGAATAACTTAAAGAAAGGCATGATAGTATGTAGGGGGGCTATACAACTATCATGCATCTAAACAAATCAGTGTATGTTATATATATATGACATGTAGTAGACTAGTAGTCTAGTACTATAGGGGGTCGGGTTCAAGAATTTCAACTCTAGTCTCTACCGTTTAATTCGAGAAAAAACAGCTTATTTTAAGAGCTAAGCCTATGTGGTGTGTTACTACAAATAATTCTCCTGTTTTGGGCTTTTGGTACATCCATTTAGTCACTTACTAGGCTTGTTTGATTCACAGGAATAGAGGTTTCGAATCGGAATTAGAATGGGCTATTCTGATTTCAACTGTTTAGTTGAGCGGAATTAGAATCTTATTCTTATTCATGCTGGAATGACATTCTCTCATTTTAGGGAATAACCATTCCCTACCCCTCTTGGGCATGAAATCCCATTCCTGCTGATTTTAATTTTCATTCCTATTCCTATCTAAATCAAACAGATGGAATAGATCATTCCAATTCTGATTCCGATTCCGATTCCGAAGAATTTTGATTTCAATTCTGGCTGCCAACCAAACGGACCCTTAAGCCCTTTACTCCTTTAGCAGCTCTGAAGTCTTTATAAAGTCTGTCTTTGATTTCATTATGCATCCATGAATTGACTACATAGAAAAAAAGTTAATTTCTTGATTCCAAGCAATTAGGGGTCACGGTCCAACCGGTTTCAGAATATTTTTATTTGATCTAAAGTTTTCAGATCTCTTTGATAATCTTTATTTACACATCCCAAGTCCCAACATGAGGGAAACTAAAATAATTAGAAAGCAGATCATAATTGAGCAGACCTGTAATTAATCGATCAAAAATTCATACAATCACACCATGACACCCAACCTCAGAAAAAATATTCAAACAAGTTTCTTAAACATGGGCTAATTATCAAGCTGCAACTAGCCATGGCAGACTTTTAGGCAAGATCAAGCAACATAATTAACATGGAAAGCACGAGCACAAGAATAGACTGAACAGAAGGCCTGAAGAGTAGTCAACAGCAAGAGAAGAATAGTTGCTACAAGTGTAAGCAACTTCCATGAACCAAACACATACTTTTTCATAAACTTGCTTGCCTTCACCTTCCACCTACCATTGTAATACTTGTTAACATCTTCAATGGTTTTGTCAAGGAACAGAACTCTGGTTAATCTAATAGATTTGCTCATCCCGTTCCACAGTTTAGCAACCTCTCTGTCGCTCTTCAAACGGTTCACTATGATCCCCTTCTCTCTAAGCAACTTCACATCCTCTACTGTGTCGATTATCCCATTCATCAATTCAGTATAACGTGTAAAAACTAATGGCCCTGATGCAGAAGAAGCTTCATATGCAACTAAGTTTCGCATCATAACCTCTGTGTTGACGTCCAAACTGATAGTAGGGAGGTAGAGGGAAGTGGTCTTTTCGTCGAAACCAACAGTTGTGATGTTGCCATTAGTTTTGCAGAAATTTACTCCAGAATTGTGGAGCTCAGATACTGAAGGAATCATAATCTCCTCAACCAGAGGATGTTTCTCGATCTTCTGAGACCTCAAACTTTCATTGTCTGGTTTGATCGTCTCTTTATCTTGATGAGAAACAAAAAATTTGTCGATGGGTTCTTTTATGATGGAAATTCCAGGCAGGTTGGGAATCATCTTCCATGGTAATGCAAATATTAGTTTAATGGGTCTTAAAAGCAGGATTTTCTCAAGCAAACGCACCATGCCTATGTTGAAAGCAGATATCAACTTCCAAATCTCAGACAAGAGCTGTTTAATGTTGCTAGAACTCGAGTCCGATCCTTCTTCAACCTTGGTCTCTTCGTTTTGCTCGTTTTCTTCGCAGTCGAGTACTTCTTGTGGCTCATCGGAGTTGGGAACGATGACACGGTACAAAAGATCAAGCAGGTGTGCATGCTGAGATACTTGGAGAAGAGAGAAATTCTCAGTTTTCAGTGGGGAGAGTTCTTTACACAGACCCATGAGAATGAAAGACAATAAATCATCGGCAACATCTGGTGAAGAGCATTGGAAGCCCAAGATCTTCCTCAATGCAAACATGGGAATTTGATTCTCAAGCATCGTGATGTCTCTGAGAATGGCGTTATGGGCCATTTTCCTTCCTGCACAGTCGACCAAGTGCGTGATGGTTTGCGGATGATAGTAACAGTAAAAAAACAGTAAAATATATAATAGAAAAGAGAAAAAAGAGCTTAGTAGATCGAGAGAAAAATTCTGTAGACGTATTCTGTTGTTTCTCTAGATATCCGAAAAGTACAGAAGAGAGGATTTTATAGTAGACGGAGTGGGTGAAGGTGAACCGACTTACATTGAACGAAGACTGTCATTGACTCACCTTGGGAGCAGAATGACTAACTTTGGAATTACCTGACTTTGAAAAATGCAACGACGCACATTGGAATGTAGCAACTTTAAAGAGAGCTTTACTGTTCTTCGAGAAAACTGATTCAATGATTCTCGGAAATGTGAAGCAACATTCAATACTCCTCCTTGGTGCACATTTCAGCAATTCCAATCATGTCTCGTAACACTTCGAACTTGTCTTTTAGTAGAGCCTTTGTGAATATGTCAGCTAACTATTCATCAGTTTTGCAATGCCTGAGTTCTATTTCTTTGTTTTATTTAGCTCCTCTGATAAAGTGATACTTGATGCCAATATGTTTGGTTCTGCTGTGAAATATGGGATTCTTTGCCACTGCAATAACTGATTTGCTATTGCAGCATATTTCAGTAGCACCAACTTGTGGTTCCCCCATATCATCAAATATCCTTTTGAGCCATATAGCTTGGCTCGTTGTTATTGCTGCTGCAATATATTCTGCTTCAGCTGATGATTGGGCAACTGTTGCTTGCTTCTTTGAAACTCAAGAAAATATCCCTGATCCAATTGTGAAAGCATAGCCAGATGAACTTTTCATGTCATCTACCGAACCTACCCAGCCACTGTTTGTGTAGACAATGAGCTTAGAGTCATGTGTGACTCTATACCAAATTCCATAGCTCTTTATACCTTGTAGTGGCTAAAAGGATTCGAACACACATCTCATTGTAAAAGAAAACGACCATCAAACCATATGGCCTATTATATCAATTCGTTTTGTTTAAGACGTATAACAAATATAAGATAATAAGACCTTCGCCCTACTTCTTTTATGAATTATGAATTAAAAAGTTCTTATTCCAAATAGGCCATTAGCATGTTCACTTCGTGAATTTTCAGGTTAACGTGTAAGTAATTGTAGGGAAATTATTGGAGAGAAACTGGAAAGAAAACTGCCACGTGTGGGTGTGTTCCCTTTTGATTCCAAGCAACCCCCATCTCCAAAAATATTTTTCAGATTTTTTTGAATTTTTGGTAATTTTTAGTGATTAAAAACTAATATCTTTCTCAAAAAATTTATTTTAATTAATTTTATCATTTTTCGATCCTAACTAATGCCACGTGTCAAGTGTAAGACCAATCTAAGCCGTACATCTCAAGATAACCCACCCAGTATGATTTTTCAAAAAAGTGATGTTTCCTCCTACCAGAGTCCCAAAAGCTTAACGTACTCTTTGGGGGGGGGGGGATTCCCCTAGGGGGCGACATTGGTGAGATGCTCGGTTTCCGAATRGATTCCGTTTGATTCGATACCCATTATATACCATTGAAAGGTTCGGATTTGGTGTTTAATAAACGTTGAGCGTGATCCGACTCAATAGATCCAAAATGTTAGTGGGGAATCCGGATCTAAGCATTCGCTTGAAATATACATAATTTTAAGTAAAAGGGCCAACCCAATATAAAATAATTCGAAACATTGTCTCATTTGGCATACTTTTTACTGTTATAAGGCATAGAATTAGAGTTCAAAACTCCAAATATATATGTTATAACTTATTATATAAG
>NW_010729080.1:10506187-10522633 GCF_000365185.1 Nelumbo nucifera
GAACCAGAATTTGGTAAGACTGATTTTCTCTTGTTTGTTTAGTTTGTTATTCTTTTAATTTTAGTTATTAAATTTTCCCACACAATTACTTTATCCATTCGGCTAAGAGATTACTGATTTGCTCCCTGTGGAATTCGACTTAGAACTACTTTTACTGCAAATATTTTATTGTGGGACTAGTACTAATTTTGAGGGCTTCGACAAACCCGTCATTGAGCAAGGTTTAAAGTATTGATATGTATCAGCTCATATTGTTGATACATTTCAGAGGGTAGTTGGGACTTAAACCGACTCCTCTGAACTGATTTTGAAAAATGAATAAATAAAACTTAAAAAAAAAGCACCAATACAGGCCGATACACCCTACCGTATCAATACTTTGAACTTTCATCTTGGGTATTATTTTGTATATATTTATATTGTATACATTTGTATTTATAGTCTTTCCAAACTAAACCTATGGGAATAACATATTAATCATGTTGTTTGACCCAAACATTCGTTTCATCACATAAATAAGTTAAAAGGCTAAAGTGGTCTTTTAGCATGCTTGTTAGCATCACAAACCATATGCATTCATATTTTTGTTTAAATCTTCAATTTTTTGTAACTAATTGAACATTTTGTTCGTCACACTTAATAATTCTTGTGCTGAAAATGTAAATGAACCAAGCCTCACAAACTTAAGGGGCGTTTTTCAATGTGATTTTTTTTAGTTCTAAAAAAATGAGGTTCTGCATTTACAGTCTACATGTGACCCGGCCCATATAACAGAACGGGGTTATCTGCATTTACAAGTGGAAATTGGGTGGCCCAAGTGTGGCCCGGCCCATTCTCTAGGCATGCAAATGCAAGGCTGTTGTCCGGACTCCAGGAGCACACATATTTAATTATTTTCCTTATATAATTTATAGCAAAAAAAGACTGTACAATGATAATATTCTCAAATGTATTCAAAACTCAGAGCCTCTATTGGAAAGCTAAAGCATACACACGATAAGAGCACAAGAACATGTACAAATATTTGTATGGTACATATTGGGAAAGCATTTCCTCCTCTCAAAACTTGGGGTTCTAGATTACATGAACTATGCTATTTTTGCCACATTGAGGGATGATTTTGGCTTCAAAACTGCCCATCAAGTAGGAGATACTGTTGCTTTTGGTATGAGTGCAAATACAAAATTAAGGTGAATTTTTGCTTCAGTTTGATTTTGCAATTGTTTGGTAAGAATTGTCTTTGTAATGAAATTATTTGTATTTTTCTTATATATTTTTACAATCAAGGAGCAAAGTTTGATTAAAAAAATAGAAGTAAATTTTTGTACTTAAAGTTGGTCATGTAAAATTTATCATTGTAAAACCAAAGCAAGTTTGCATTCTAACTTTTGACCGAACTTGCATTTACATCAATGCCTATGCTTTTTAAACTCATACCAAATACAGCCAACATGGAAAATTTGCTCTGCAGACATCATTCCAGGAATGCCAAAACATGGTGAGTGTGATATGGATTGAGGAATTGAATACATTGTGAACTAAAGACTTTGGACTAAGGCGAAGAAGAAGAAGAAGAAGATGATGATGATAATGATGATGATGATGATGATCTCTTGTAAGGCTGCAACTTGGGCTGGGTTGGCCCAAATCCAATCTTAACCCAACTTTACTTTGGATTGACTTAAGGTTGACCCCTTGGGTAACCTGACTCAATTCGGATCCGACTCTATAGTATATGTCATATATAGATATATGTTATATATGATATATCATACATTGATTTGTTATAGTTGTATTGCCCCTACTACATACTATCATGTCTTTCTTTAAAGATAATCACTTCACTTAATCCTAATAAAAAAAACTAAAACCTTAATAATATATTTTATGCTTTTTGAATATTTTATTCTTCATCTCCTCTTTGCTGTTTACTAACCCATAAAAGACCTATCATAAACCATAACTTATAATAAAGTAAGTCATTTCAAACACATTTTGTTTTTTCGAATTTTGTACTACAAAAATTAATAAAAAACATCAACAAATAAATACTAATAAAACATATGATTAATATATATAGGGAAAGTAAAAGTTAAATTAAAATCTGAGATTAAGAAGTTTTATAAGATTTTAAGGGATGGGAAGAAGGTTGGGTTGGGCCCAACCTTAGTCCAACCTAAGGTTAGGGTTATGGTTGGGTGTTTAGAATCTTTAGATCTTTAGGGTTGGCCTCAGCCGAACCTAACCTGGCCCAACTTGCAGCCCTAATGTCCATAAAAGAAGGGTTTTTTCTAAAGTTAGGGTAAGGTTCTTGGGTTGAAACTTTCCCATGCAAAAATGATATCTAGAGAAAATTCTGGGTCTATTTTGGTTTAACAGCCATATTTCTATATAAAGATTCTTGATCATTAGGTTTCCCTAAACAATTCAATAGGTAGATCCATAAAAGAGAATTGTTTGGGCTGAAATGACCCATACTAGCCTTTGGTTTGACTTGTTTTATGGACAGTCTGGGCCGAGATCCCTATACAACCATAAGAAAGGAAGTAGACATTTTAATTTTCATCATTAATTTCCATGCCTCAATCTTCTTCCTGTCACATCTAGGCAAAATCTATGATGCATCTGTTGCATCGTGCACCAAACAAATGTAATTGTTAAACATGAAAGTATATTTTATAAAACCTGAATCAATTAAAAATAGGTAGACTTTAAAGTAATTGATTGAAATTAAATCTATCTAAAGTAATGCTATATTCATCTAATCAATTCATAACAAACTAACAACCTCTTTATCACATTTTTAAAGGATGTTCTCCATCAGAAACGTTTTTGTTTACCTTGCTTCTAAAGAATGCCACCCAACAAAAGGATGCTTTCCATAAACAAAAACATGCATGGTTTCTTTTCCGAAGGGATGATGTGGGCCACACACATCAGAATTTCCATAGATCCTCATACAAGTTTTGCTTTAAAGCTCCTTTATATCATACCAAACCCACATTTGAATGGATCTGGATCTAAGAAAACTGATATCCATATATAGCAGTCAGAACCTCTATTTGAATGTTCTATTCTTCATGAAACATAATACCAAAAGCCATGTTTTTTGAAAGTAGAAATTCAAGTACACATTTGTTATTTCAGTCTTGTAAAAAGAAGAAAACATGGCATAACCCACAAGTGTTTTATGCATTTTTTATTCTAGGCCCAACTTTTTTCTAAATCACTGAATCATTAAAAAAAATTCTTGAAATTACAACAAAGGAAATAATTCATGTTACAGAACACCAACAAGAATGTTTTTGTTTTCATTTGTTTTTGAAATTCTCATACCAGTGAAAAAATAAAAAACATGTTGAGCACTGTTTTTGTTTTCAAAAGTTTTGTTTAAAAAAACAATACATGTTTTTGAAATCATCAAAATAATGATTTTTTAAAAAATAATAAATTTTGTAGTGTAGAAATTATATGATTTATGGAATATGTTATTAAATAACTACATGAAAACATGTTTTTAAAATAGAACAGATTTTTTGTTTCAGTTGTGAAAAAACAAAAAAGAAAAATGCACAATCAAGAATATGTTTTCCTCTTTTTGTGTGTTTTTGTTTTGAGAAACAATATATTGTTTTCAAATCAGATGGTTCTGATTTGTTTTTGGAATTAGCAACAAGAAAAACAATTCAAGTTGTAAAACACCCCCTAAATAGTGTCATATATAGTGTGAAATCCAAGGGTCCAAATGCAATGATGCCCCATTTGCCACATAGGCTTAGTTTGGAAAGAGTACAAATACAAATTTGTAGAGCACAAAACCTTGTTTTTTTTTCTGAATTATTTTGTATGCATTTACACTATTCATATTTATATTTGTACTCTTTTCAAACTGAGCCATAATAAAGATAAGATCCAAGTTAATGGGCCGATAGGGGTTCTTGTGGGTAGGAAATCTGAATTCAATTTAGAATGACTCTAATTGGGTTAAGGTTTCTGGAAGTTGGTTTTCAAGTGTCAACGAGAATCGCTATATGCACCAATTTTCTTCCAGCAGAAAGGACTAACTGAGACGTCAACATGTTAAAACTTGTTATGGAGCACTATCTTCTTCGTAGTGTCCGTTGGGAGGATATCGAGCTTGGATGAACCATTCATGTCTGCGTTTCACAATCCTCGTCTAAGTGCCTATAGGCTATATAGTAGTAGACTGCACAACTGGATACCCTTGTCGTCATTAGATTTTCGTCAACGATTTGACTGATTAAGATGGTTCAATGGATTGAAAAAAAAAAACAAACAAAACCCAATGTTGATGCTCGTTTTGGCTTGAATTCGAATTCAAAATCTTGGGTTTTTTTGTCTTATCTTCAACGTATATGAGAACACTGTTGTGGAACGATTGGAGGACAAATTCTTATTTATTCTATATGGGTTTTGTTTTGAAGACTAGATATGATTATATATCTGAACTTCAATGGTGGATTTCTCCTCCTTTTAATTTCCTTAGAGATCACAGAAGCCAGAAGACAAACTGATTGAATGAGTCTTGACCCATCTGGCCGGCCATCCAATCTAAATTAATCCACCTCCGCATATTCATTAATTAGATTGAGGTATTGACCCTCCCATCTCATAAGATTAGGTGATGTTCTACGTACGTGGGTTAATTATTGAGTAGTTCATCCCTCCGCAATATCGAGGCCCATCGCATATTTTACACGTTTGAATGCCTAAAATCATCAAACAGTGTCTGTTTATGAACTCTGGAATTATCCAAAACTCATCAAATGGTAGAATTTTCAAGCCCTTGAACATGTGCTCTGTATAGGCATTTCTGGAGCAGAGATGTAAATTAAAGCTACACCGTTGAGACTCAAGGTCTAGATCATCCTTTGCGTTTAAGCTATATCTATACATAGCTAGATATTGTTGTGTCGATGAGATCAGTTTTAATCAATTTTAAGACTCCACAGCAAAGCTGGATTTTTGTTTGTTTCTGGCTTCAAAACTCAAAAGAAGCCAAAACTAGGTTCCATGGTTGCCCAAGGCTCTACGTTGTAGAGCAATTAACAAACTGCTAGCAACTATGATGCCAAAGACAGACTCCATGAAGTCTAGGCAAGATTCATGCGAAGAATGGCCTAGTTTCCAGCTCTCTTAATGTACAACTGATTAATGTTGCCACTCTCTAGCTAGAGTTAGACATGTATTTACGCATCCTCCACCAGGCACCAGCAAAATGTAAATAAAAAAGAAATCTTAAAAATTAATATAGGTTTTCGAACCATCGTTACCTGGAAGGTTAGACCATTCGACTTGGAAATCGTTATAACAACCGGATCCATTTCACCCTTGAACCGGAACTTTGTCAAAAACTATTGATTTGGTCAACAACCTATTAACCTGTCGAACAGTCAACCCATTTGCGTTAGACAATAGTTTTTGACATTTTTATTTTTTATATTTTTAAAATTGCAACAAACTGTCTGTTCGAGCCCGATGGTGGAACTGCTGATTGTGAACCAGTGGGTAAAATGGTTCTAATTCGAGGTTGGTGTGCATGCCTACATACATTCATAAAGAATGTGCATACATCATATGAAAAATATTAATTAATTAAATAAATTAAGGTCCTTTTGGTTACAATGGAAATTGGAATCAGCTGGATTGGGATTTTATTCCCAAAACAGGGGAGGAAATGACCGTTCTACTAAGAGTAAGAATGGATTCCGATTCCATCAACCAAACAGTTGGAATTAGACTGAGCCATTCCAATTCCAATTCCAGACTCCTATTCCCACGAATCAAATGGGACCTAAGTGTTACTGACAATTGATCCCCATCCAAGAAACATGATATTACAAAGATTAAAAAAAGAATCAGAGAAGGAGAAAGAGGACTCTACTGTAGAAGGAAAAACATTTTGACCTTTTCAATGTCTTCTAATCTTCCTAATATGAGGATTAGTCATAAATCACAGTATATTTTCCTTGTAAACAAGAGAAGTAGGGTTTGAAGATAATATATGTAGTTGTTAACCATCTTCATTGTTGTTAGAATTTTGGATCAATACTCTGCAATATGAGAAAACAACTTGTGTTCATTAATTGAACCAACAAATATGAACACATCCTTCTGTGCAACATGGAGCACGTGCTTCCAATGAGAGAGGGAGACCAGTGTGAAAGGAAGAAAAGGGGTGTATTTCACATACTCTCTTAAGCTCTTATAAATGGTCGTTATAGTTATTTTGATAACAGTAGGATTAGGACCACATTATTATATTGTTAAATTACTCTAGAAAACATTGGACTTTATTAACTATTATCTCCACTACAAAAGCTGCTATTCCAGTTTCACTCAATTATGGCTTTCAAAAAAAAAAAGTTTCACTCAATTATACCACTAAACGTTTTAGTGCTAATTAATTATTTTCAAACCAAATACCCAAATTCACATTTTGATAAATAGTCCACAATTTTGAGAAAGCAGCAATAACTGTTTCAATCACCTTTATGATTGTAACAATGAAAAGATAAGCATAAGCTGCCAGCCATTCTAGCCATCTTCTTTATTTAGCATTTACCATTTTGTGTTTGGTTACAAAACCAATTTGTTATTTTTAAGATATTGGGGGGGGGGGGTTATGTGTAAATACTTCATTTCTATTTTTATATTTTTAAGACAAAAATTACAAATTTATATTTCAAAAAACTATTGCAGAATTTTTTTTTTCAGGAGTAGTAACTCTGCTATGAACCATTGAATTATAATGACATGGAACAGTCTAGGTATTTTTCACTTATTCCTTGTAAATTTGTAATTTGGATTTCTATTCTAAGAACCTATTTTAAAACAAATGGAGTTAATTTTGAGATCAGTTTCACTCAAGAGTCAGCTGGATCAATTTGATACTTTGTCCACTTTAATTTGCACACTTGAGTCAATTGATTCACTTAAGTGATCAGTTACCTTCTAAAAAAGAGAAAAAAGCTCAATTGGTTCACTGGGGAAACACTTTCACAAGCAAATTTGAAACAAAAATAAATCAGAATTTTATTTAACTCATTTGCATTCCCTTATATATATATATACCAAAATAAATGAAAATTCCAGGGTAATGATTAAAAACAAATCAAAATTTGCATTGCAAACAAACTAGACCTAATATCAAAGGCTAAATATTATATTTCAAATAAATAATGGAAATGGAAAAGTACTTAAAAGAACAAAAGTACCATCATGGCCATAGCAAGCAGGGTAATTAGAAATTTAGCTATAGCATTTCATATGTAATAATCATCTTTTTCATTTTTAATCATCACTCACGAAGACTTGCTCTTATTTTTATTCTATAAACTACTCTTCTTTATCATATGACCAAGTGTACCAGCTCCATGTTTCTTTGTCTTAAGTTCATCAAAATACTAACTCTGAACATCCAAGGAGTTCTCTATCCCCTCAAGCATATGACGCTGCAGCCTAAGCTCATGAATCAAAAGATTAGATACAAAACTATGGCAGTACAAATGATTTGAGTGTAAATTCTGACCTATTTTTGTTTTAAATTTTAGCTTATTTTGTTTGATTGCAATGCAAATGAAGTAAATTAAAACATGAAGCAGAATAAAGTAAAACCCAAAACGAAATTAAACAAGAATTTACATTTTTTCATTTGCACTTACATGCATTTGTACTAATACAAATAAAATTGCACTGCAATTAAACACAGCCTAAAGATTTCACTTTGTCCTAAGACTCAAGAGACTAATTTGAATAGAGTTACCTTTGTAAGATCAATTGGCACATAGAGATTTGAGCTTATAGAGGATTTTCTTCCCTGTAGAATAATAACATTCAAATTCTTGGTTTAAGAGAGGTTCCTAGATAGTAATAAAACAAGCTAGATCATAAGAGGACAAGTCTAGCCGTTTCACTAGCCTTTCTTTAGCTAGAATGAGTCAGAATATTATTGATTATAAGGAGATTATTAAGAATTAATATAAAATTAATTTAAGTTGGTTCTTGGTTTTATTCCCTCTCAGAATTCATGCATATGAGAACTTAATAAGAAATTGTATGAGCGGGCCCATATTGGACTTGACTTTGGATGTTAAGGGAGATTTTTATTTAAGAAATACAGACGCTTCTCATCTGTACCATTATATTGAGCTAGCCAGCTCCAACTTTTCTGTGAAGCCCAACAGACTTTTCATTTTTTTTTTTTCCTTTTCATCTACTCAAATATTTATAGTTCACCATTGCAGTAGCAACCATCTGTAGCCTATCCTAGGCAGCAGCAGACTAATGGAAATTGGTCACTTCATTCCATTCTATTACCATCCCAAACAAGGGCAATGTGTGTTTGTGTTTTGGTTGGACCCTTGCAGCCTGGGCTATAGTCTTGAGGAGTGAACAATGGTGTGTTTGAAATGGACTTCAATAGAAGATTAAGATTGATTTTTTCTCTGATTTTTGCAATGAACTCTATAAGTGCTTCAGCATGGTCTGAGGTACCCTATGGCCACTAATAAGTCCTATATAAATACAGAAAAAAAAAGAAAAAAAAAACTCAGTAGGTTTGTGTATCCTTCCCTTTTATTAGTATCAATTTGAATAATTTATAGATTATTTGTTTCCTTACATGTATAGCCACTAAAAGATTAAAAATAAACAAACATAAAATCCTGAAATCTATATATTCTTCTTTGAATCATTTTTCTATAGCTTTTACAGCATCTTTCTTTTGCTAACAAGAAAGGAATTATATTGACAAAAGTTAAAAAAGAAGCTTTATATAGCTAAAGAAAAGGAAAGAGTCTCAAGAAAACACCCATACAGCGATGATAGTAACCAAGGCTATTAGTTCCTAAATTAATCCACCAGTGATGATAGCAACCTGCTGAAACCTACCATTTAGTTTTCACTGAGTAGGGTTGTATAACTTAAATTTGATTTAGATATCCTGTCCAAACCAACAACTCAGTCCCCTTTTCCTTCACAAAAGGGCCTTGCAAACCGGCCAGATATTTTCAGGAAAAAACCAATATGATTCTCATAATCAACCAGTTCAATCCGGGTCAAACATCAGAGTGTATATTAATTTTTTTTTATAAAACCAAAATGGGTCTAAACCCCTTCTAAAAATCATTTTAATTGCATAGTTCATATTAAATCTTTTAAAAATGGATAAATTTTGGATAGTGAACCACTTAGAAGAACTAGCTAAGCTCACTACAAACACATTGGTTGTAGAGGTAAAGAACAAGATCTCAACCCTTTAAAAAGAATTAAAGCACAAAAGCTCGACCCTTTGACAGAAAACAATAGATAAAGGAAACAAAAAAGAATCTTATAGTAATTGTATATCTCTAGGACTGATAAGCGTAGGAAGAGTTTTGACTGGTCAAATATGCAAATTCGACACCTCTCTGTCTGTCTCTAGCCTCTTGGAGGAGAGCGACGAAATTGTCTGTTGCAGTCAAAGTCAAAGGAGTCCCTACCCTTTCAGAAAATTACTTTTTAGGACTTGATCATGAGGTGGGTGACAAAGATTTTGGATTTTTTAATAATTAATTAAGAACATTAGCTCCTTAATTTAATTCAAAACAGTCATAAACTAATATCATAATATAGGAACACGAGTGCACCTTTCGAGCATCCAGCTGACTGTAACAGACCATGAAAAAATTCACCAATTTCTCAGGAGTTTTTGTAATGAGAAATCGAGTAATTTATAATCCAATTTTTAGCAGGAATAGAGAACAATTTCTCTGGTATGTGCTAAATATATCAAATCCATTTTGGTTAAGATGGATTCATTTTTTTTTCATGCATATACAGACAGAATGAAAGGCCAAAACTTCAAAAAAAAAAAAGAAGTAATTCTCATCGAATAATAAACTGATTAACTCATGTAAATGGAAGTTAGCTACTTGAAAGTCTAGGTGGGTTATCACTTATCAGGTCTTATGTATACTTCTCTATTTTTCTCTCTACCCAACCGAAAAGTAGTAAGATATGAATAATCAAGTCCCAAGCAAATCTATTAAAACCATCCCTTCATCTGAAGGGTACCCTCATTAAATCAAAGATGTCCATCTTGTTTTTTTTTTTTTTTTTTTGATGAAAAATAGAAACTTGGATGATTAAGCAGTTCATGCATACAGGAGATGGGGCCATGCTTATATATATTCATGCATGGCCATTACGTCCATAACCCCCCATACGTATCCAAAACCTTATATATTCTACATATTTTCACTGTATATATTTATATTTGTAATCTTTCCAAACTGAGCCTGAGAAAGTAAGATGGCCATTAACGTGAGAAATTGAGGTATCTAGGGTTTTACAGAGAACATGAAGTGCCTCCAACTTGAACGAATATTAATTAAATATTCAGAAAGCCTTCGGAAAATGTACAAACGTTAAAACTCGGAATTGGGAATCACGTGATGCCATTAAGACAAACCCCCCCCCCCCCGACCGATATTTAATTACTTTATAACTTAATTAATTACATTAAATAAAAACTTAGAGAGAGAAAGAAAAGAGAGAGAGAGAGAGGCAATAGAAGTCGGTTAAAGAAATAAAGAAAAAGAACTAGAGAGAAGTAGTCTGTTCTGTCTAAGTTAAGTTTTCTTTGGTAAATTGGTGCTAACACAGTGGGGACCTATGAGGGATGCCTTTTCTTCTACTAATGCTTGTGGCCATGTCTTCGTCTGAAACCTTGCTAGCTGACCTTGCGCACACGTACAACCCACTTCTCTTCTTGCGAATAAAGTCGGTGCACGCGACGCTCATATTCTCAGACCCAGATGACCCCGACGATGATGTGCTCATTGGCTCGTCGCTGTCTACGATTGTGGAACGCGGTGTCTCGTTGGTTGCCTCCTCGTCTCCTGCGTCCTGAGGAACCAGGAAATCCGAACTCAGTTGTAACGAGTTGCATGTCCTCAAGTATGGAGAGAGATTCTTCTTATGCTTCAGTACGAAATCCACCTGATGATATATATCAATGAATCAAGTATATATATGAATATATTGATTGGGATTAATTCTTCTGAAAAAATCAAAAGCTTCGACATGATGAGTCTTACCTTGCAACCCAGAGAACAATGGATATAAGGTTCTTGCAGGCTCCGATCGCAGGAGGTGCAGTAATTGCCAGAGCCCTTGAACTGCCTGCTCTGGGGTCTCTTCTTGATGAACACCACTTTGGCGCTGTTTATGGTATAGGCCTGAGAGAGAAGAATTAACAGAGAATTATATTCAAACCAAGAAGTAGTATTGTATTAGTAATTGATAAGAACGCGGTAACTGAGGGGAAGAAAAAGAAGAAGATGCAATTTCCTTCAACTGATCACCTGAACATTAGAGCAGTCAATGAGCTTCTCAAGGTCCTCCAGCCGAACTACGTCGTGATATACGTATCGACGAACCTGAACGAGTCTGTGGTATCTGTGGGAGGGCAAACAATGGGGGCAAATACTGGTGCAACAATCCAAACACAATATGTTCTTCTCGTTCTTCTTCGCAGTCTCGTGCGTCGAACACCCCACGAAGAATTTCTGTGTGTAGAGGGCTTCCAACCATGCGGGTTTCTGAATTCCCTGCAAAAAGCATCAAAACGAATCAAATCGGTAGAAAGAATCAAAGAAACAAGGTGGGTTGAATTCATTATAAGAAGCAGTTGAGCAGGAGTAGTACTGAGGAAACCCACCATGATCACATCAACCACAACGACCCACCGACGACTGACGATGTCAATGATGATGATGATGGCTCTTCCCCCTTAGTTATGAACTAAGGTCATCACCAAAGTAAGAGAGGGATTAAGGTATGGAGATAAGAGAGTATTTATGGAGGACGGTCACAAGAGAAGAAAGGGTATTTATATATATTTATTCCTTGGTGAGAGAGATGCACAGCATTTTGTCAAGAGGACTGGAGTGAACAATAAAGAAAGAGAGTAAGATATGAGGAGAACGTGGGCGCGCTGTTTCTGTGTCCCCCATTCCTTACTCTTTAAACTATTTATCTCTTCTTGGCTCAAGAGCTCTAACCCTAAACTAATCTACTATTGACTCAGCTACCCAAGAAAAAAAGCTTCTTGATTCTTCTTTCATGGTTACTATGTGGTGGAGCAAAGTGACCCAATGCAAGGAAGATCAGGACCTTCTGATCCCTATCAATGGGCCAGCCTATGCTGCTTGTCCCATTGCATATAGGATTCATGGCTGGCTGTGGGATGATCTAAACCATCCAAGATAGTTGATGTATTATCAAGTTGATGATTGATATCTTATACAATTATCTCAACCATCTGATTCATACATTTGAGTTCTATAAGAAAATGGGGAAAGGGTTCAAGGAAAAAAGTCCACAGACTTGCCTGCTCTGATACTTCTGATTGCATTACTGTATAGTACCCTCTTTTCTTGTTTTATTTAAAGGAAAATATCTGGGGTGGAACCGGCTCATAGTATGCAGTTATGCACAGTGGGCCCAGACCACCGGATGCATGCCATTAATCAATCAGCAATTGCAAAGGAAAAACAAATTAAATCAAAACATGTACGAGGAAGCCAGGTTTTGGGGTGTCAACCATGGCTAACATTCAACCACTCCTCTGTCTGCATGCAACTGCAACCATGCTTCATGATTCAGTTTTGTTGCTTAACAATCTGGTTTTGTTTTTCCTTCATTTTCCTTGTAAAAAGGATAACAGTAATGATTCAGTTTTGTTGAAAAACATCACAAACAATCAAAAACTCCTCGGAATTAATGCTACAGTTAATTAATTAAGCTCGTAATACTAGTTTTGTGTAGACTGAGGAACCTCTGGGTTCTCACCAGAGTTTATTTAATGATAAAGATTATTTTTTTGGACAAATTTCTTAAATTAGCAAATCGATTAATTCTACCCTTAGTGTTTATATATTGTCTTAAAATATCCTTAAAATTTCTGATAATTATCTAATCCTTTTCTGTTATTAACGACTGTTAACGGAAATATGAAAAAGACTATCTACCCTCTACTCTTCTTTAAATTTTCAAAAGTATGCCTATCTTTGTCTACTGCATCTCGACATCCCTAGTACCCAATTATCCATCTTCTTCATCGTAGTTGATGGAAATTCTAGTGCCTAATTACCCACTAAAACTTCACAGAAAAAAACCTCCAACTTGATAGGATTTTAGACCAGACAAGACCAGAGTAAGCAAAACCTCCAACTCTGTCTTCCTTTGTTTTGCTAAGAGTCGTCGATATCTTTTTCATTGACCATCCATGACTTCAAACAACTCTTTTGCTCCGTCGTCTAGGGTTAGTTTGAAGACTGTTGGAAAAGCTGTAAATGATCTGCTGAAATGGATCAATGCAAAGAAACAATAAAGCTGTAGATGCTCCGTCATCTAGTGTGCCATGCCCCCATCTCCTCTCTTTCTCAGACACCTATGTTTGTGTTTCGTTAGTCATCGTCGACGCTTGGCTTGACCTGATTCGAATTTTCAATTATAAGAAAATTTTCTGAAGGAGTTCTCTCTCTTTCTCTCCAATTAAAAGCTTGCGCTCTCTCTGCTCCCCTGTCACACCATTTTCAGTACTTCCAGCGCCCCTATGGCCATTACTACCATTGCCACCACTGTACGATGAAACTGCGATGACGGAAACATAGTCACCGGTGGCAGCTGCAGCGACCAAGGATACATCAGAATCCTCTCCCACAAAGACAGAGAGCAACCTTGGGGGAGAAGGGATTTTCCGAGAGGAGATGGAGTGGACTTATACAATTTATCAGAAAGGATATTTTAAGAATTTCTAGAAAATATATTAATGACGGAGTGTGATGAAAAATTAATAATAAGGAAAGTTTTAGATAATTGTCACAAAAATTAAGAGTATTTTAAGATAATATACAAACAATAAAGATAGAATTAGTCAATTCCTAAACGATAGGTATACTTTAAGAAATATGTCAAAAATACCTTTTTGATTAAGAAAAGTGATTCAAGCACACTTCACTGCTGAGAATTTGAAAAGACAAAAGGTACCCATAAATTTTTGACAGACAATTAATTTACTATCAATTAGATGTGCCCAAATCACCACTCCTCTAGAATCAAAATCCAGGTTTTCTACTTTTTATTTCTTTATCATCTCACTTTCCACAGCTTTTACATTCTTGGATACTTAAGCTGGAAGCAAGTTCATGATTCTTGTGGGAATTAATTTCTTTGTAAAATTCAGAATGCAGAAATTCTGCCAAGAATCAAATGAGAATCTCTGTAAGGCATTTGGGTTGAATTCTGAGTGGGGATTTCATAGTCAATTCGACATGCAATATTCCTTCCCGAATCGCATCCTGTAATTCGATTAATCCTGTGACTATAGGTGGTAATTAAAATTTGGTAGACTGGTCAGAACCTAAACAATTGAAAATTATAAAGGATTTTATAAGGCTGGATATAGACTATAGGGTCAATTTTTTAAATCCAACCAGGTTTTGGAGTTTTATCCAAACGGCCCCTTATGCTTGAAAGAAAAAGTTCAGGATTTTTTTGTGGAATGTTTTAAAACAAAATTAGAAAATGCCATGTAATTAGGCAACTACTAATGCCACTCTTTTATTTAATTATTTTCTGTTGTAAACACTCCTCTCATAAATTTATTATTTTTTAGGGTCATTTACTAAATTGCACATATATAGTTTCATGAATTTACAAAAATATGCCTATAGTATTTATTTTACTATAACACCCCTATAGTTTGCAATCAATTTACTTAATCCACCTTCTGTTTTGTTAAATGGAAGTAAAAAATTATGGTTTTGACCCAAACATCCACTAGAACAAATTTAATTAAAAAAAAATAAAATAGAAATATCATTCTAACCCATGGTAAAATGTGAGCACTTACCTGAGAGTCTGAATCACCTACCAACAAAACACGTTCCAACCCTCTACCAACCTGATCTCGCACCATACATCCCATACATAACAGGTTCCACTTTAATGATGGGTCCCAGTCTCATGGTAAGATGTAGGATGCTAGATCAAGCCAGTAAAGGGTTGGAACATGTTCTTTTGGTAGAAGATCCCAACTCCTTAACTTGAATTATGAAGGTGTATGCACTCAAGATCTTTAACTATTTTTTGTTGTAGAGGGAGGGTCTTCATTTTAATATATATATATATATATAGATGTTTTAGTAAATGACCCTGTTTTTTTAATTAGAATCTAAATGCCAGGTATACGCGCAGGATGTGCATGCACCAAATACGATATAAAGAGAGAGAGGTTGTTTAATATTACCACCATCACTCCCCACATTTCTATAATTGTATTCACCAAACAAGGGAGTGTCCTCGTGATGCACAAACACCAGCCTCGGTGTTTATGGCTTTATGCTATATGCTGCCTGCGTGTTTCTAGCATTCCTTTCCGTTTTTCAGAGTTTTCTTATATACAGAATCCCTAAACCATGTATTAATTTCTCTCCTAATTAATGTTATACTTGAATACATTTTTTAACATTTAAATATAATTAAATATCAAATAAAAAATAAAATGGTCTAGAAAAAAGGGCATTTCTAATCTATATTTTGAGAATAAGTATAAAAAATCATGAAGCAAATATAAAATAATAAATTGTAATTTAGAAAAGTAAACTTCCTTTTTCTTCTTGAAATGACCCAAAATATAGAAATAAGATTTATTAACTGTAGTGAAGTTAATCATCCAATTGCAATTTACAATTGTTTCTCTCTGTTGAAAGTTGAAACAACCAGGGGGACCGGCTTGGCTGTTCTCTGGTTTTTATTGTCATTGGTTCAATAAACATCCTGTATAACAATGTCCTTGAAACTGATCCCACTAATTTTCTGCTTCAGTTTTAAGACATTGATCCAAGGCTTGTGTGAAATTGGGTAGAGACCATCCTACATGATCTACCTACGGCTGGTACCCACTACGTACCCAGATTGAGTTTGAGACAACAAAAACAACAAGAACCCAGCCTCTCTCTCTCTCTTTCTCTCTCTCTCACACACACATACAAACAGATGGGGCTTAGCCTACGTATTCAGGCCTAGTTGAAATTGGTCTCATGAACTGTTAAATAGTTAGAAGACAACCATATCGTTCACCTAATAATCAGGTAAATGGTTAAGTCTTCCATTATATAAGACCATGTGGAGCCTAGATGTAGCAATTTATTTCAAAACTCAGACCATCAAGATCTTTCCGTATACCCTAAATATTAAAGAATCATCACCGCTTAAAGCCTTCATCACCTCCAGCACTGGTCTGGTCTGGTCTGAGTCATATATGTATCAGAATCCGATGAATGAAGTCCTGATCTCATATTTGTTTGGATGTCGAGCTCTCTTGGCAATAAAAGGGTTCACTTGGGCTGGTGTAGATGGGGTGGGGGGTGGGGG
>NW_010729080.1:10547752-10603630 GCF_000365185.1 Nelumbo nucifera
AGATAAACAGCAAGGGAGAGAGGGGGTCTCCCTGTCGAAGACCCCTCGAACTTCTAAAGAAACCAGAAGATGACCCATTCACAAGTACAGAAAACTTAGCAGTGGATATGCACACTCTGATGCAATTCCTCCATTTCTGGCCAAAGTTCATTTTCTGCAACATCAAGTCAAGAAACCTCCAGTTCACATGATCGTAAGCCTTCTCTAAGTTAATTTTGCATACCACCCCAGTGCTGCCACTCCTTAACTTCGAGTCTACCAGCTCATTAGCAATAAGAACACCCTCTAGTAATAGTCGACTGAGCAAGAAATCCCCCTGCACCTCTGAAATGATCTCAAGAAGTACCTTCCTCATTCTATTAGCAAGGGATTTCACCAGAACTTTGTAGAAACCTCCTACCAAACTTATAGGTCTGTAATCAGAGATACGCATCGGATTCTAAACCTTTGGAATCAAAGTTATAAACGTAGCATTTAAGCTACGCTCTAAGGATGCTCTTTCGTGGAAATCCGACATAGCCTTCATCACCTCTGGCTTAATGAAACTCCAACATTTCTTGAAGAACAGCATTGTGAACCCATCATGTCCAGGAGTCTTCTCACCCTCTAGAATTTTAATAACCCCCCATACTTCCTCTTCTGAGAAAGGTTTCTCTAAGCCTTCTCTTTGATTGTTGGAGAGGGCTTCAAACAGGTTCCCATTCAGACCTGGACAAACCGGCCACACCTCCTTATACAGGTTCTTGAAGAATTTCACCACCTCCCTTTTAATAGAAGATTCCTCCTCAATAATCCTGTCTCCCACCTGCAGCTTCTTCAAATTATTCTCCCTTCTTCGACAATTAGCCACTGCATGGAAATACTTTGTATTTCTGTCTCCCGCCTTCAGCCAAGAGATTTTAGCCCGTTGTCTCCATTTAATCTCTTCCTGATATGCTACTTTGTCAAAACACAATTTTGCCTCAGTCCTAGCTGCCTTCTCTTCTTCAGATAGGTTCACCAACTCTTCTTTCCTATCCAGCTCTTCAATGGTGCTTAACAACTCTCCTTTTTTGAGTTCTACTGCCTTGAGATTGTTTTTCTTCCAGTCTTGGATTTTCTCTTTCAACATTTGTAACTTCTTTGCAAGAATATGAGATCCTGAGCCTTCTACCTCAAAAGATAACCACCACTCCTTCAACTTCTCTTCAAACCCAGCCTCCTGAAACCACAAGTGTTCAAACTGAAAAGGAACTGGCTTCCTCCTCAGGCCCTCCCCCCAAAGAAGAATAGGCCTATGAGTCTTGGTAAAGCTTCCTGAAACAAGTTAGGAAAACTTTCCTTCCACTCTGTTGACACCAAGAATCTATCAAGCTGAACTAAAGTAGGATCGCCTTGGTTATTAGTCCAAGTGAACTTAGCACCAGACAACAGCAAGTCCACCAGACCATGTCTGTAAACAAACTCACCAAAAGACCACATCCCCGTAGTCCTTCTCACACCTCTATTTTTCTCCTGTGGGAATCTTATAATGTTAAAATCTCCGCCTAAACACCAGGGAATATTACCCCTACTCCTTATTCTGTCCAGCTCCTCCCAGAAGTTCTGCCTTTCAGCATCACCATTTGGGCCATACACCCCGGTAATTATCCCTTTGAAATCTCCCGTCCCTACAACTTCAATGGAGACCGAGTAATTTCCAACCATGGAGTCACTGATCGTGACAGTATTGGAATTCCATACTACTAGAATTCCCCCTGCTGTTCCTGAAGCATTTAAACATCTCCACCTGCATTGTTCATCCCCCCACACGCTTCTAACCACTGCTGCATTTTTACTTCTTTGAATGAAACCCCTTTCCTTCCATCAGGATTTAACCATAAGGGAGAAGATAAATATTAGGCAAAATAAAATATGTGTTTTAAACAGAGAAAGAAAGGAAGAAAAAGCTTACGAATTTAGGATGTTGTCATCTTTCTTGATGAAATCATAACACTGGCGTAGCATATTCTCAGAAAAATCCAATGCAATAACTCCAGAGTAGGTCCCAGATTCAGCGAACTTTCTTGAAAACAAACCGCTCCCACAGCTGACATCTACAAGAAGACCACCTTCTGCAGGTTTGAAGTACTCTAGTGCCATTTTGAACTGCACGAAGTGAAAGAGGTCACATGATCAGTGCCAGCAACATGATTCGAATCTCTGAGAAAGATAATGAAACACAGATGATAATAGTCCTTCGGGCCACTTCATTCCATCAGTTGTTTCTCTATGTAATGGAATGGCATCATGACAATTCACAATGGTACAGGGAAAGCAAATTTACAAATAAATGTGGGATAATCATTTTCACCAACTGATTCATTCCATTAAAATGAAAACAACAAAGTTATTGGATTTATTTACAGCATCTAAATCTTGAAGAGAACACAAAGTACATAACACTACCTCTTCATCGGGACCAGGAAAGCCACTGCGATTAAAATTCTGGCGCCACCCCCTCTCATACAAGAAAGAAACCAGTGGGCTCCTAAGACAAATGAAAACAAGACAAGGATTTAACTCATAATCTAAATGCCGATTAAATTTTCAATTGAAAGGAAAATAGAAATGCATTTTATTTGATTAATTCAAACTGCCATTACAAAAGATTTTAAGATGATAATCTCACCATGATTAGAAGCACATAATGCACCAAAATTGTAAATGTTGATTTATTTTCTTTTTTTTTTTTTTGAGAAAAGGTAATTTTTCATTCAACTAGAATATGTACAAAAAATAGGACTTTATCAACAAAAAAAAAAAACTCAAATATCTGGATAGCTATTTGCACTGTCCAAAAATCCATCTCTAAACCTGATTTAGCTAAATGTTGATGTATTTCATTAATGTCAAATTAAATTGTATATAAAATGGATACAACTTTTTCTGGTATATTTAGGATTGGAGGCCATCAGATAACTCAATGTGTCATTTTCCACTACCTTGGTTCAACAATTCATAACAAAGGAGAGATTGAGGATGTCTCCCATAGGATTAGAGGAAGATGGGCAAAATGGAGGGTCACATCCGGAGTCTTATAGGTGAATACCACTTAAATTAGAAGGAAAATCCGATATAACAGTTGTAAGGCCAGCTATGGTGTATGGAGCAGAGTGTTGGGCAATAAAACAAAATAAACTAAATAAATAGGATGAGAGCTTTATCTTTTATAGAATTTTAGAACAAGGATAATATGGCTAATATTACTGAATCAGTGACTTTAACAATGAACTAGGTGTCCCATGAACGCATGAGAAAGACAATCTTTTTTCACTTTCAAACCATAGATAAACTCCTCTTAGTATGTCCATTTTGTGTAACCTTATTACATCCTTGATTTTAATAGATTGATATTTAACCATCAAATATTCATAACCTAAAAATAGTATAATAAAAACCACAACTATTTGAATTAGTAAAAAAAGTGCTACGAAACTATCTTTTCATAATTCTTAGTTACCAAGTGAGAAAAAAGACAACCAAATGCTCCACGCCAGAGAAACTAGTAGGACATTATATAACAACATATATGCAGAACATTAACCAAGTGCACGTGGAGAGCCACAATTTATTGATTTGTAAAGAAGAAAACAAATAAATGATTTGGTTTCTTGGATGCTATAACTTGAACCCTAGGCAGAGTTGATTGAGAACAAAATGGCTGGACAATTTGGTGGCATCCTATTTTTGATGAACTGCATACACCAATAATTAACAGCCAAGTAATACCACTACAAAAGGACAATATTTGTGTATGACTTGTATTGTTAAAAAATAAGTGCACCTTTTGTCTTCTTATAGCAACATGCCAGCTTTACCAAAAAATAAAATGTGCATCAACACCCACAACAGAATGCACACAGAAAATTTGATAATAATTTTATGGGAAAACTACAAATTGTCAACTGGTTCTAAGAGAAAAAAGGGTTGGATGATTGGGTCCTCTCTTCAAGATGATGATAAATTTCCCATTTTTGTTCACATCCAAAATGTAAATGAAAGAAGGAACCTCGAACTATAACAATGTCATCATGTAAAGTTGCAGTGTCAAAGTTTACAAACACTAAAAGTAAGAATACAAATATAAAGCCTTGGATGAAGTATCACCATAGGAATATACAGCAATAGTGGTAATAAAGACAAAGTTTCTGTATATGATACTGGTTTTATCACTAGATAGTATCTATGCTTATCATAGTAATTCCGTAGTTGATCAAAACCAATATTTGTTTCAGATTCAACAACTAACAGGGAGTTCACGTTCATAATCAATTAAGAAATCTAACCTTTAGTATATTTATTATTCGAGAAGAGAAAGGAGGAAAAGGACCACCTATTCTAATTGCATAAGTAGAAAAAGAAAACCATTCTATTTAGCATTCTAGCTGTCTTTCTTTGACCCATGACCTTGCTTCAAATCAATTACCAAAAGACCTTTACATGGACATGTGTCACACAAAGGTAAACAAATCCTTTTATTTTCTCAAGAAACTGAATTGCCCCAAGGGAGAGAAAAATAGATAAAATTATTTTTCACTTCAATAAATTGATAAATAATTAATAATCAAAGTTCTATCCAGTGTTGAAATCAAACCATAAAACCTAATGAAGAAAATAATTACCCAACCATAGCACCTATCATTTAGATTGTTTACTCTTTTCTTTTACATGGTATTCCTTTTCAATTTGGAGGATAAGGTGGGTGAAACAGGACAACAGAAAGTGGAATTGGTGGAGATTTACAAAGTGATTTCACCAAAAGGAAAATAGAAAAAAGAATATGGGAAAATAGAGAAAAAAAAAAGAAAAAGGCATAAACCTGCAACCTTTTAGCAAAGAGAATGCTGCCAAGACTATGAGGATGAAGAGTAATTCTCTTTCACCAAAACGAGAAGAATAATGTATGCATCCATACAAATTATTTGTGATAGACAGATACACATAACCATACTTTTTTACACTCCTATTGTACAGGTCCTTGGTGTAAAAGGGTGCCGATGTAACACCATGTTCTCATATCAATACAATACTTCAAAGATTATCTTGTAATCTTTCACCGCTTTGGACTACAACTTTCCAGGAAAAAAAATGTAAAGTATAACACTCCACAATTTCAAATTTTGCCATGCAGATATTTTTGGCATATGAACATGTCAACACATGAAAAATTTTCTACTCATAGGAAAATTGACCATACATCACCTATTCATATCCATTATATATCATTCATAAAATTTTCATTTAGTTATCTAACTCAAATTATTTTTGTGATGCACAGCTGCTGAGCTGCATGAACTAGGACATATCCAGATAGATCTGAAATAAACACTGGTTACAAAGACCTTGTAACAATTGTAACATAGTTCCCATGTCAAGAACCCTGTTTCATTGTTGAACACCTAGTAGTAGTAGTGTGTGTGTGTGTGTAATTTATATATCAAATAAATTATATATATATATATATATATCAAATAAATTATTGTCCTTTTTACGTTAGTTACCTAGGCCTACATTACTTCCAAAATAGAAACTTTGGTTTAAATGCCAGCATCATAAATTAAAATTGCTGTCAATTAAATAAAAGTATTCAAAATTTTCAATGATTATTAAACTGGAGATCACTAAATTCTGTACACTCTAAATAAATGAGGCAATGAGCATGAACACCACTTTCTTGGAGCAAGGATTAGCTGAACGCAATGGCTGTTCAGTGGGCTGTGGAACCAATGATAAGGTTCCATGAATTTATTATTGGCGTGGAACCTTATCATTGGTTCCACAGCTCACTGAACAGCCATCACGTTCAGCTAATCCGAATTCACTATCTCGTACCTAAACAGCTCAGTTCTAGCTGGCTTGAACTCAGTGTACTCCTTCGTTCCAGCAATAACAGTGAGATCCAAATATATGTCTCTGCTGGAGTATTTCTTGTTGCATCTCTGGCATTGGAAACCAGATCTATAGATGGCTGGCCTGCAGTTTACTTGATTTTTAGATTGAAAAACAAGTAAGAATGCCATGTAAAGAGAAACAGATATTGCATGTTACATCATGTAATCCAACTTACAGGTTTAATCCAGGAGGGCCCTTCCTTATTAGAGGCTCATAACAGACTGGGCAAGCAAATACTTCAAATTCGAATGCATTATTCTGCTGAGTGCTTGTAACCTGAAAATAGAAAATCTTGATTAACACAAAAATGATGTTTCCAAGAACAAGGAAGCCGTGTAAAATACAAAAGAAGAAGAATTTTGTTCCAGTATTTAATATTTCTCAGTATAGAAAGCATAAGGGACAATAAAGATTTAGCATTGTAAATATCTCATTGCTTCAATGAGAAGTTAAGGGGAGGTAACAAAATCCAAGTGTTCTCTTCAAGTGTACTTTGAAGCAAAATCTGAAACCAGGACTAGAACGAAAAGTTTAGCCATTCAGACCATAATTTGGCCTTGGGATGGGTTGGCCAAGGAGCTAAGCCAACCCAATAAAACAAGTCAATTGAATCTAATTGGACAAATCACTAAGCTGCTTGTCAGAAGTCAGACAGTTAAAGACAATGTATCTTTAGGAATTCTTCTCAGAACTACTATGCAGAAACTATTTAAAAGATAATTTGGTTTTTATTAAACCCATTCTTCACTTTAAGAGGGCAAGCTTCCATTCTTTGTTAAGAAGGTGGTAGGAATTTGAAACTGATCAAAAATAAAAAATATTAACAAACAACTAAAGTAAAAAATTTAAACTTGTTTTCCTATCAAATTTCGTGAGGAAAGAATTCATTTTCCCTTATTTTGTATCTTTTGGAAAGGTGAAATTATATTATAATAAGAAAAGCAAGAGAGATTTCCTCAAGCAAAGCATATAAACATACAAAAAGAGAACTACTCCATTATATCTGGTTACAAACTGAAATTACCATCCTTAATTAGCCTATCCCACTGAGAAACAAAATGAGAAAACTTGAACCCAGCAAACTCCTTGGTAATAGATGGCCATCTAACAATGCTCCTTTCCACCTTGGTGCACACTGCTTCAGCAAATAAACTAATATTCTCGAACGATCTGCAGTTCCTCTCCTTCCATATATACAAACAGATGGCTGCCAAGGTCAGTACTCCATAGAATTCTTCCATGACTACTGAAAGCTCTAGATCTCCATGCAGAGAATAAACAGTGCAAGTCGGATAGAAATACCTAGCAAAAAACCAAATAGACCCAAACAACAGACACAAATTTTCCGAGCATACTCACAATGAATCAAAAGATGCTGGGACTGTCTCCTCAGCTGAGATACATATACAACACCAATTGGTTATGAACTAATGATCATACCTTTAGCTCTGTGATTGTCAATTGTGAGGATCTCCCCTTTGATAGCTGTCCATATGAAGAAAGACACCTTAAAGGGGACTTTGCCTTTCCATATCCACCTCCATGGAACCAGATCCCCATTTGAATTTAACAGAAGTGGCAAAAGAGATTTAACATTTTAACTGAAAAAGTATCTAATCTGTCCCCTGTCCACCACATGGGAACTTCGGAAATGGGTTTGATCGTAATCTGGTCCAAAGCAACCAACATGGAAGCCGAATGGAGTATACCCCAATCATCCACATTCCTACTCAGTCTCAGGCTCCAAACAATATGCTTCCCAAGGAGATCATAACATTCACTAATCTTGGCCTATTTGTCTTCAACCAAAGCATACCAAACTAGGATAAGCAGAGAACAGAGAACTGTTGCCACATCAAGTATCCTTCCAAAAGAGGATATTTTCACCATTACCAAGTTTAAAAGATATATGTCTGAAGAAGCATTCCCTATTTTTTGTGATACCCTTCCAAATGCTTGATCTATATGATTATGGGGTTTGGTTGGTTCCCCAACCAAGGCCAGCTTGACCATACTTGCAACTTATCAACTTCCGCCATAACTCATCCTTTTTTTTAAAGGTAAAGTATTATAATTCATCCTTTTCACTACTATAGCACCACAACCACTTTGAAAGGAGGGCTTTATTCATTAGATGTAAAGGATGAATGCCTATACCCCCATTAGCCTTCTGCAGGCCCACCTCATCCCATCAAACAGGGTGAAATTTCTTGTATTCATCTTTGCCTTCACATAAGAAATTCCTCCTCATTTTCTCAAGCATCTGGATCACTGTCACCATGCCTCCTTTTGAGATGCATCCTTTCTTCCACCCAGCTAATTTCTGCCTCACTCTTTCAATAACAGGGTCCCAAATTGACTTGGAACTATGGTTAGCACCCAAAGAAAACCATTTTGATGAGAGTGGACCTATTCTACATCCTAAAGATGCCGCCAACTCAGTAATATTAGTCATAATGTCACATAGCCTACTGGTATCAATTCACTTTTTTTTGGAAATTAATTTTCAACCCTGGTACAACTTCAAAAACAAATAAAAAGACACCTAGGAACATGAGGTCACGAGCATAGGAGCAGAAAAAGATGAGGGATTCATCTGTGAACAGCAGCAGCAAAGGAATCTGGTGGCTATTTTCTGCCACACAAAATCCAGTAATGCCCCCTTCCCCTGCTTTTTTAATCAGCAGACTGATTAAATTGGGATAGCAACTCCCAGGTTCATGAATTACTGTCGTGCTTCCATTATTTGAACCCTTAGTTGTTATAAAAATTCAGCTGCATGTATAGCAAACTTGAACTTGCCTGAGTTGGGAAGGAACGGTACGGTTGAACACATATCTATGGTTGGAAAATCTTTACTGACAGTTGAACCCAAAAATTAAAAAGGGATATATGCCAGCCTGCTAGGTAGGTAAAATCAGTAATACTATATTATAATAACCTGAACTCTGAACCCATCTTCAACTTACCTGATAACCTGCTGACCACTCACTGAGTCAACTATAAAATGAAGGCATCGCAAGAGATATAAAAGCAGCGAAACTCCAGTTAACTATTATTCATAGTGTTCTCTGAAGCTATGTCAAAAGTATGATTTCTCACCTAAAAAACAGTTGGATTTGTTACATAAATTGAAAATAAAAACGAAAAAGGAATCACCAAATTGGCTACATATGCAAGACAATCAACAATCAGAAACCACAATCACACAACTCTACTACATCCCCGCTTAATAAACACAGTTCATCTTGCTTGCTTCTTACAACCGTAATGCTGTTAAAATTATTCTACAACACAAGAAGAATGACCACCAAGTATAGCGAAATGTCTACACTTCAGATTTTAAGCAACTACTACAGTGAATTTGCTTCCCTTCTTCATATCATAAACTCATAAWAAMAAWWAAAAAAAAAAAAAAMAWARAMAARAATACAGGATMCWTMWRTWTGTTGGAGAKACAACACWAWATTTCATGACGGCCTAGCTATATAAAGTATAAACATGAAGTAGACATTTCTTAGCAACCTTTAATCAACTGGAGTGTCATGGGCATATTATGGAGAAGGAAGCTACAAACTACAGGCCAGTTGCGAGATGGAGAAGGGACCTGGCTTTCGAGGGCAAAGAAGTTTGTTTTTGAGGAGTGTAGAAACAACGGCTAGGTCTGCCTGAAGATCAGGGAGGAGAAAAAATCCACCATTTTTCTCTTCAGGGACGCAGTGGTCTGGGTGAAAGGCTTCATGGATGGAGCTTTGCATGGAAAAAAAAAAGAAAAAAAAGAACGGATGGAAGGACCACTTGAAGATTGAGAGGAAGAGGTTTATAGCTGAACTAAGAAAGAACAAAAAGGATTGGTTTATAATGGTGACAGAATGCTTAGGAGAAGATAGAGGAACACGCATTCCAGAAAGGATTAAAAAGTCAGGATGGAGGTCTTTTGTGGAGAAGTTGTAGGAGTATCTTGTCTTGACAGAGAAAGTTGAGAGCATTATTCAGAAGACATTACCGGAGAAAGAGAACGAGGAGGATTTAGAGGCTGCCAGGAAAAATAGTGGTGAACAGAGTAGCAAAGCAGCAGAGGAAGAACGGTGTTCGAAGCCTACAACCTTTTGTTCCTTAAAATCACAAAAGTTGAAGATGGAAATGGACAAAGGAATGTGGGAGTCTAGATATGTGCTTTCTGCTGGTAAGAAGATTGTGGATTGGCAGCCAGTTGTGGAAGCAGTGGTGGAAAAGTTTGGCCTTTCTTCGTCTGTTATGGCGGTGCCATTTAGCGACAGCAGAGCCATTCTTGATATTGGGGGTGAAAAGATTGAGTTCTCCTCACTCGAAACCCAGGATGGCTTGATTGTTATTGAAGATTGGCATGTCCTGCAATGAAGAGGAAATTTCAGTGGGAAGCTTCAACATCAAGCTAGTTGGGTTGCCATTTAACTTCTGGAAGAAGACGACAGTGGAAAGAATAATCTCTGCAGTGGAGGCTTTAATGGAGGACTGCAACTTCAACAACCTGAGAGCGACCGAAATGAAGGTGCGTGCAATAAAGCCGGAAGATGTTCCTCGTGTGGTGGACATTTTCTCTGATGCTATGTGGAGGAAGGTCTGGTTACTAACAGAAGTTGAAGCATCATTGTGGAGGATTTGCTCGAAGGGGGAAGACAATGATGACGTGGAGGGCAGGAGCTTATGTGGCAAGAGGAGAGAGGTTGTAAGGAATAAGAAAGGAGATATTCCATTCTGGGAAGGGGAACAGTTGGTGTGTAATGTACTCATAGGCAGTAGCCCAGAAAAAGCAAATCATTCAAAAATTTTCAATTCGAAGGGTCAGGGAGTGGGGCCCTCTTTTGCTGATGTAGTGAAGGGGGAGTGAAAGCTAAAGCAGTCTGATAATAATAGTGGAAATGGACCAAACAGGGTACAGGCGGGGCTGTCCAGGAGGTTGAACCGGGAGGAAGGCTCAAGTGACACTCTTAATAGTCACGAGAGCAACACACTAAGGGGGAAGACAATAGACTAAAACTATGGTCTATTTTCTTCTCCAAACAAGGCTAAGTCGACAAAGAACTTGAGGAAGTCGACTAAGGATAATCTACAGTGATTTCCAAGGCCCCCTCTCAAAGAACAGGAGACAGAAATGAAAAGTACAGATTACCCAAACCCAAGATATTCCAGGGAGCACACAGAGGATGTGGATGTAGAAGATGGTGGGTGGATAGATTGCGAGACATCTGATGATAAGGAATATCTCTCTTCAAATGCTTCAGTAGCAGACAATTTGGAGTGTACAGAAGTGATGGCCCTTGAGGACGAAGTGCTGGATACAAGCCTCCTATTCAGTGATGTTCAAAATACAGAAGTTATTACCCCTGTTCAGGTTCTGCCAAGTGAACTGAAAGGTTTAAACAATGCCAAGTGTGGCTTGGCTATGGGGGGAGCTGATCTGGAATCGAATAAGGGTACAACCGACCAAGTAATGAGCAAAACGTAGGTTTTCGGTGAGAAGGTAGGTGGTGATTGCCGGAAGCCAAGTACGGATGATCAAAATATGAACTCCTTGGCAGGTGTTCCTTGTACTTCAGTTGAACCGCTCCTGGAGCCCACCCAAGGTATGGTTGTGTTTTCCCATTTTGCTACTAACCTTTGTCCTCTGATTGGTGCCTCTATTCCAGATACCCAGTCACCCATTCTGCCGCAAGCCCAGGGTGGGAGTTGGAAGGTTAGCAGGGAGGAAAGGAGTTGCAAGGAAGGTGAGGAAGAAGGGGAGGGGAAAGGATCTGGGGGTTAGTTGAAAATTTTTTGGGAGATCTTAAAAGAAGAGAGGCAGAGAGAGAGATTGAGAATCTACAGATAGAGGAGTTAGGGAATAAGGAAAATGAGGACAATGGAGAGAGAGGTGGTACCAAGGAAAAAGAAAAGGAAGACTTGGTTGCTGTTTTTGTAGAACAATTAGGCTGTAAAATGAAGAACCCTAATGATTCGAAGGTTCTCCTAAGAAAGGGAAAGGAAGAGGGGAAGGTTAGAAAGAGGAAGCTAAGTGAAGCTGAAAGGCTAAGGCGAGATGTAGAGGAGGATAAGGAGTTTAGTGAGAGAAAGGAGAGGAGGGGGAATAATTAGGGGGTAGGAGAAAGGGGGTGCATAGAAGTGGAAATGAAAATCCTAAGTTGGAATGTTAGGGGCTTGGGGTGTAAGGAAAAGAGCTAGAATTAAGGAAGTGATAAGAAGAGCAGATCTGGACACAAGGGATAAATAGGGAAACATTGTTTTGGGCACAACTGTAACTCTTGTTTAACATCAACATTCATGTAATCTCTGTTGTAGTTTTTGTATTTGCTGTTCGGAGAGGCAGCACCTCGCACCTCTAAGGGGATTTTCATGTAACCAATCATTAAATTAATGGAAGATGATTTTATTTATCAAAAAAAAACGAAGAGCAGATCTGGACATTATGCTTATACAAGAATCAAAGTTGATGGAGTTTGATGGAAGATGGGCAAGAGCTGTTTGGAAGAAAAGGGATATAACTGGGCAATGAGCCCATCTTGGGGAAGCTCATGAGGAATAGTAACAATATGGATAGAAGAAGTCATGGAGGGAGTGGAAGAGTTGATTGGGAGGTCCACTGTTTTCATTAAGTTTAGACAAAAGAAAGATGGGTTTGAGTGGGTATTGACAAACACATATGGACCAACTGGGTACAGGGAGAGAAGTGGTTTGTGGGAAGAATTGGGGGATATTAGAGGACCTCGGGAGGGCCCGTTGTGTTTAGGATGAGACTTTAATGTCACTAAATTCATAGAGGAGTCCACTAGTGTGAGAAGAGGAAACAATACTAGTATGAGGAAATTCAACAATTTCATTAATAATTTTGAGTTGAAGGAGGTTCCTCTACTTAATGGAAACTTCACCTTGTCTAATTTACAAGCAAATCCAATCTGCTCAAAGTTGGACAGATTTTTATTCGCAACAGATTGGGAGGAAGACAAAGGGATGGTTATGACTTGGTGGAATAGAAGTGATCCAAGGGCCAATTGGGAGGGCATGGAATTCCATTGAAAGTTAAAGGAGTTAAAAGCAAAGATTAAAGAATGGAATACCCTTCAGTTTGGAAGAATTGAGGAAAGAAAGCAAGAAGTGATTGGTAAAATTGAGGAGTTGGATGCTAAGGAAAGGGGGGGTTCCTTTGAGGAGAGGGATAAGCAAGTGAGATGGGAACTTAGGAAACAACTTGAGGACATTTTGTATAAAGAAGAAGTTAGTTGGAGGTAGAAGTCTAGGCACAAGTGGGTGAAAGAGGGAGATAGAAGCACCAAATTCTTTCATGCAATGGCCAATGGCAAGAGAAGAAAGAATCTTATTTCCAAACTAGAGGTGGATGGGGTGACACTTACACGCCGGGTTAAGACTGTTAGAGCCTTTGTGGAGCATTTTAAGTCAATCTATAGAAGACCATTAAGTCAAAGGATTTGGTTGGATAGACTAGCAAAAACTATCTGAAAATGCTAAGATGTGGCTTGAAAGAAGCTTTGAGGCCGAGGAAATAAGGGAAGCAATCTTTGCAATGGACAGATCCAAAGCTCCAAGGCCAGATGGTTTCATTATGGCCCTTTACCAGGATTGTTGGGAGATACTAAAACCGGATATCCTAGAAGTTTTTCATGAATTGTTTGAAAGGGGGGTAACAAATTTGGGGTTGAACTCAACTTTTATTGCTTTAGTCCCAAAGAAAGTTGGAGCAAGTCATCCAAGAGACTTTAGACCTACCAATTTGGTAAATAGCTTATATAAAATCATTGCTAAGGTCTTGTCTCAAAGAATTAAAGAGGTGCTTCTAAGCATAATTTCACAGAACCAAGGGGCTTTTGTGGGAAATAGGCAGATTGTGGATCAAATTTTAATTACTAATGAATGTGTGGAAGATTTAAAGAGAACAAAGAAGAAAGGAATTGTGTGCAAGCTGGACCTAGAGAAAGCTTATGATATGGTGGATTAGTCTTTTCTAATGCAAGTGATGGATTACTTTGGGTTTGGGAAGAAACGGTGCAAATGGATCATGGGTTGTATAGAGACATGTCATTACTCAATTTTGGTAAATGGAGCTGTAGTAGATCACTTTCAGGCCATTAGAGGAATTAGACAAGGAGACCCCCTTTCTCCCTTCCTTTTTACCTTGATTGTAGATGTGTTGGGGAAGTTAATGGAGAGGGCAGATTCGAGGAACCTAGTGAAGGGGTGGAGGGTTGGGCAAGATGATAATACCTATCACTAACCTACAATTTGTTTATGACACAATTCTTTTCTATGAAGGGGACGATATTAGATGGGTGAGAAATTTGAAGTTGGTAGTTCAAACCTTTGAGAAAATGTCGAACATGAAGGTGAGTTTTGATAAGAGCTGTGTAGTGGGGATTAATATGGAGGAAGCGCAATGATGGAGAAGGCTGAATTATTGGGGTGTGTGGTATCACAATGGCCTTTGCAGTACTTGGGGATGCCCTTGGGGGATAATTCGAGAAAGAATAGCTTTTGGAGCCTAGTAATTGATATCACAAAAAGGTTGGCCTCTTGGAAGAAGAACTACCTATCTCTGGGTGGTAGAATCACTTTGATTAAGGCCACCTTGTCTAGCTTGCCAGTTTACTACCCTTTTGTTTTTAGGATTCCAAAGAAAGCAAGCAAAGTGTTGGAAAAATTGATGAGAGATTTCTTGTGGGAACCAGGGGAAGATAGGAAAGACCATAGGGTGAAGTGGGAAATAATGTCTAGGAGTAGGTCTGGTGGAGGCTTGGGATTAGGCAACATTCGGAAGAGAAATGAAGCTTTCTTGGGAAAATGGCTGTGGAGGCTAGCAAGAGAAAGAGACAAGTTCTGGAGTAAGGGAATATTGAGCATCCATGGGCATGCGTATGGTGGCTGGGACTCTGGGGCCTTGGCAAGAGCTACTAGTACCTCTCCTTAGTGATCCATACATGCCATTCTTCCCTCTTTTCTACAGCACATCAGGTATGACCTTTGTTCTAGAAACTAGGTGAAATTCTGAGAGCATCTTTGGGTGGGTGAAATGCCTTTAAAAGACAAATTCCCTTTTGTTTTCTCTTTCTCCCGATATAAAGGGAGAACTTTGTCTAACTTCTTGGTCCCTTCTAAGTCCAACTTTGGTTTCAATTGGGATTTTCGTCTTAAAAGAGGCATTAGGGATTCAGAACTTGAAAATGTTTTGGGGGTTAATTCAGGTTTTGAAGAGGGTGGTTTTAGATCTTTCAAAAAGGAACAACAGAATTTGGACCTTATCTCTTTCCGGTGTCTTTTCTTGTGCATCTTTCTTTAAGTCTTTGCCTCTTTGGTGCAACTTGCCAATTCCATTGCCCAAACTTTCCCAGTAAAAGAAGTATGGGGTAAACCAATCCCTCCAAGGGTTGGAGCTTTTTGTTGGGAAGCCTTCTTGGAATGATGTAATACTTGTGACTTACTCCAAAGGAAAAGGCCTAATCGGTGCTTGTCCCCACATTGGAAAATACTATGTAAGACTAATGGTGAAAGTCCCTACCACTTATTAATCGCTTGCCCGTTTGGTTCTGTTATTTGGGAGTGGTTTATGGCTTTATTTGGTTATAGGTGGATCCCTCCTCCAAGTATACAAAGGTTGTTTGCTGCTTCATTCTTTAGGTGGCCAAAAGAGGAAGGAAATCTTGTGGAAATGCTTAGGAGCTGCCATATGTTGGACTCTATGGGAGGAAAGGAATTTAAGGATATTTTCTGATAAGGAAAGGAAGAATGAAGATATCGTTGAAATTATAACAATTAGGGTGATACAATGGGTAAAACCATTGGTGTTGTTTGCTGATATCTCCACTGGGATGCTGCTTAATAGTTGGAAGGAGGTGGCAAATTCTGATCCAGCTCTTTCAGCTGTGAGCCCTCAGCCCTCAGTGGTCACTACCAGTTCCAGGTTTTATTAAATTAAACTTTGATTGTAGTAGTGAAGGGAATCCAGGACCGTCAGGAGTTGGAGGTGTATTCAGAAATGAAAATGGGAAGGTGGTTTCTATGTACTCAGGCCCCATTGGAGTTGGTGACTCCCTTAAAGCTGAGATGTTCGCTGTTTTGGAAGGGTTAAGAAAGGCAAAGGAGCTGAACGTTCAAAAGTTAGTGTTTGAAGGAGACTCAATGTTGATTGTAAACTGGTTAGGGAAAGATAGTGGTTTATAGAAATTTGCAAATGAAAGGAGGGAGGTTAAGTGGTTATCCAGTGGGCTGGAAGTTCAGTATCATTCAGTGAAGAGAACTGCAAATGCATTTGCAGATACATTGGCAAAGCAAGGGGTGGGAAGGGAGCAAATGTTTTGGGCTATTTTATAATTTCTTTCTTGTTCTCTTGGGGAGAGTTAAGTCATTTTACCACTTTCCGGAGTGCTGCATGTAATCCTTTCTTTTCTTAATATATGAGTTTCTGTGTGTGTGTGTATATATATTAATGAAGCATAAGATGATCGCACACATTTATGATACTCTCTAAGACTCACTCAATACAAAATTATACAAACTGGAGAAGAAACCATCTAAAGAGAAGCAGAAATTACCATAAAGAGCATCCGTATAATACAAATGAGGTGTGAAGAATGCTATAAATGCTTACATATTTGTTCATTTGTTCTATGTAGCAAATGTAAGTATAGACCATCCATGAATTCTCTGGATAAATCCACCGAAAAGGCACCAAATGCCAACTCTATTTTCTAAGATTAAAGAAAACTAAGCAAATAAAAACTGACATATTTTAGCCACAAATTAACATAAAATGCGATATAACATGATCTAGAACAAAAAAAAATCAGACCTAAACCAAGAGAAAGAAAATGGTAAAAGAGAAAACTTGGAGACTTGGAGAAGAGAGAATACCGGCTCGGTGGCGACTGCAGAACTGGCTCGGATTCTGAAAGGAGAACGGGAAGAGAAAGCAGACAAACAAGCTTGAAACTGTGGATTGAAGCATGGGAAGGAGTGTTTTGGAAGGATGGTGTGGTGGAGAGGGCAAAGAGATACAGAAGCCATGGCCGTCTTTGATCGACGGTGTCGGTCCTGTCGGATGTTTCTCTACTTTCTTGTATCTCATTTGTCTTTCTATTTTGTTCTCCTATTTGTTTCTGAATTTTTCGAGTATTTGTTGCCATTTTTTTTCTGTGGAAACGGTGTGCGAACGAAGTAAAACGTGCACCTCAAAAATGAAAAATAAAATACTAAAATATTAAAATTCGTCTGATTAATCGAGTCCGTATCTGTTCAAACCAGCCGCACATCGGGAACATCTCCATCATCTGGATCTGTCCCAAAGCCACTGGCCCACTGATGTGCGGCGTTGTTGGTCCTTAATAACAGACCCCCGTACTATGGGATTAGTGACGAAGGACCCTATACTTTCATTTACAACAAAGACCCCCGAATTTTAGTCATTAGAGAAAGATCCCCTTAGCCGTTAAGTCATAAATAAAAAACGTTAAATTACCAAAATACCCCTTTAAACTTTCTTTATTTTCTTTTTCTTGCCATTTTCTATTAAAACCTAACCGACCAAAAAAATATTTTGATTGTCACCGAAAAAGAAGCGGATCACATATGGGGATGTGTTCCCGGTCTTTGATGAACTTGCACATAAACCCATTTTACCCAAAGATGCTACCACAAATGCAGTCCTGCAAAAAACCTGGTGCTTGGAGAGACCCACAAAGGCAGTCCAATTGCTATGGTGCAATTAGCGACAACCCAAAACAAGAGAGCTAGTCTTGTTGGTAAAGACAGTTGTGACGTCGTGGGTATATGACATTATATGATATGGCCTTATGTGGAGGGATCAAAATATTTAAGATTGGCGTGAGTGAATATCAAAATTTAAGCAATAAAATTTCCACTATTAAAAAATGGGTATTTGTGGTTAATCGACCAAAATCTATGAAGCTTCCTCCATTCATTCTTCCTACTTCTAAAGAAATATAAAAAAGAATATGTTGACACCACTAACATCAATGGTGATTAGAGTTTGATTGTGGAAGACACTGATATTCCTGGGAACAATGTGATAACAAAGTCTGTTGCAGGACATGTTATGACCTCAGTTTTTTAGTTAAATACTAACATAGTCTATCACTTATTCACATTTCCTTATAAGAATTCAAATCCCTCAACCATCGACATCTGACCAAAAGAAAATTTTTTGATCACTTATACTTCTACATAGTTTATATAGGCATCTATAAAATTAAAGGAACAAAATTTTGAATGGCATGAATCCCTAAGTGAAAAAAACTCTAATTCTTGAGAACATCAAGACTATTAGGAAAGTGTTTGAAAAAAAGAACACAATTCCAACAGTGAATAATCAACCCCTGTTTAATCTTCAATCTTAAATAGATTGGTCGTAGTTCTGACTAGGGTAGTGGCTAGAAAAAGACAAAATCATCGAAAAATGGATCTTTGTGGGGAGGGATCAATACGCTTACCTAGTATTCCAAGCAGTGACTCAAGATAGGCTTAGGAAAGGGCATGGCATTCTTGCAAATGAATCAAGTGGTGGCTGGTGTTTAGCTGCAGTTCTAGGTTGTGTTGGCAATGGAGAAAGGTTGTGAGGCAATTTTTATTGACGTATTTAATTTTGAAAATGAAAGATGGGTTTTCAGTGAGGATAAAAGAAAGAGAAGGGGGTGGATCTCATAAGCGCTAAGCTGGTAGGTGTTAAAAAAATAAGATGAATTCATAAATTAGAAGAAAAGGTAAAATAAATTCATTTACAAAGCTTTAAATAGTCGGATGAAAATCTTTTTCAAATATAACTGACGGAACACTAATAGAGGAGGGCTTTGTCTAATGGCTAAAGTTCAGGGGGCTTTTGTTGCAAACTAAAGTATAGGGGGTCTTTATCACTGACCCCATAGTACAAGGGGGTCTTTGTAATTTACCCTTTTCTTGTGTAGAGAGAAATAGTATATACGGTTCCTGATTTTCTTGTCAACAATTTGGTAAATGGAGGGATGATACTCACCCTACTCCAAGCACCACTGATTAAAACTGCATCAGCCCACATCAGGAATAGGGATGGCAACTTTTCTCGCTTTTCATTGGGTATCATTATCAATTCCGATCCAATAATGGCAGGGATGTAGGATGGGATTGCATTAGCACGGCATTTGAAAATCTGATTTTGAAATTTGATATAATCGAATCGAATTCAGATCATTCGAATTTCTAATAGGTCAAATTCAGATATCCTATTTATACCAAATAGCTAATTAGATTTGAATTCAAATATGACCTTATTCAATTTGATAAATATTCGAATTTGATTGATTATTTAATTTTTTATATATAATATATGAAATATTTAAATGTTTTATATAATTTATATATTTAATAATTAAATTGTATAAATATTTTATATATTTATATACTTTATATAAATAAAATTTTTATTTATATATTTATTAACTACCCAAAATAAGCAATTGATCGAATTCGAATTGAATTGAATATTCACATATTTAATTGAATTTGAATTTGATTATTAATTTTCAATATCCATCGGATATCGAATTTTCTAATCGGATTTGAATTTGGTTATTGCTTGATTCTATTTGAATTCAATCCACTTACCCACCCTAATTGATAGTGATACTTAGGGATGCAAGCAAATTGGATCGGGTTCGAAATACAGTATATCCAAATCCGACCTAACAGTACAAACAAATAGCATATATGATTCAATTCAAATATCCAATTAGATCTCACAAACACATATTTGAATTCAAATATGTTAATAATATTGGATATCCAAATATGATCTGATCCAATTTTAATTTCTAAAAAATAAAAATAAAATATTTTATATAAAGAAAAAATACATTATGATCTAATTGGACAGGGAGGTTGATTCGAATTCAATCCGTTTTTTCAATAGGATCCTACTATCCAACCCAATCTGAAAATCCAATAGGAGTATATCTGAATCTGAAAAAATAGGATCAAATTTCAATCCATTTGCACCCCTAGTGATACTTGACCAGAGACAGGGATGGGGATAGCCGGATGGGGGAGTAAATTTTCTATCCTGCCCCAACCCTAATTATATATATTAGATATATATAATTATTATTTATATTAAAATATTTTATATTTAAAAAATATTATAAAAGATTTGGCCATTTGGGTCCCCGACAAGGAACCTATCTCGTTGAGGATTGGGGATGGAGGGTTATTTTTATCTCAAGCAAGGATCAGGGACAAGCACAGAGACTTGTTTCAAAGTTGAGGTTGGGGATAGGAAATATACATCCCACCTTGAATCCACCCCGTTGTGATTCCTAATTAAACACATGAGGAACATCTCTTATATTTTTATATTGCCGATATTCCCAATATGTGGTTGAGTGAATGTGGCCAGCATCAAAAGATATCTGAACTCCATCGGGAATATCTCTCATATATATGTTAAGTTATGTTTTTCCAACCTGCATGTGCTTTTAGTGTGCAGAGTTTTTGATTGCAAGAGATTCCATCGCATGTACTCCACTATATATAGTAACAAGGGATGCCTGTACTGAGCATGTAGACAAAAAAGTATTATAAAAGATTAAGAAAAACTAAAATCTCTATAGAATGTTCAGTAAGAAACATATAACATGATTGTTGTGCATTAATATTTTTAATAAATTTGACTTAACTATAACATCTCACAACATATAAAAATAAGACAAAACTATCTATGGTTCACGAGCCCACGGCCCACCCCCAAGACCAAGTTTTGCCCATCAAAACCAATAAATTATGACAATTAAAAACTACAGAGCCACAAAGCCCATCCCTTGCACAACCCACTTTTGAGAACATATAAAAACAAAATACAATACCATATTCAATTAATTAATCCACTCCCTAGACCAAGCCTAACCTATTAGAAATTGCCCCAACAAAATTATATGCAGCTTTAGGGTTGTTTACGGATTGGTTGGTTCAGTTTCACATATTTTTGTCAATCGAATCGATCATCTTGGGTTGACTTAGTATATGTTTGGCATTGATATTGAGAAAACAGTGTTGGTGATGTGTGGTTGGAAGCACCATTTATTTTTGTTTGGAATCGTTGCTGCTAGGTAGGATGTTTCTTGGAGAAACAACAATTTTTTTTGTTTGGTACCAATGCTCCAGGAAACGTTTTCAACACTGGTACTCATTATCCAGTGCCACATTAGTGCCGCATCACTACCCTATTGGCAGCAACGAGCTGTAACTCCAAGAAATACCAAATTTGGCATTGTTCCAAGCCATAGCTTCCCGGTTTTCGAGGTATGGCTTGGAGCACCATTTTTATGAAAAATGGTTCCAAACAAATGCCCATTTCCTGGAGTACCGCTTTTTCCAATGTGACACTGATGTGGCGCCGTTGCTCCAGAAAACGGCAACGATGCCAAACAGCCGCTTATACGTCAACTGAAACCGATCAAAATTAATAGAAAATCGAGCAAAAACTTAATGTACCTAAAGCCAATTTAATCAATTCGAAACCGAAATAGTATTCTCCTTTTTTAAACCCAAGTTAAAAAAGAATTTTTTCCAACTGATATTCTCTTTTTTTAAACCCAAGTTAAAAAGATTTTTTTTTCCAATTTTTGCATGTAGCAAACTTGTAATACTAGCAGCTTTTTGTAATAAATTATTATTATTAACTTTCTAGCGTTGACAATAAATATGTTGCCATCCATCATTGTCTACCTTTCTGAACTTTTTACTTGTAACCTCACTATTTTATTAAGAACATAAGTGAATGACTTCTAAATGTAAACCTCATTACCTCTTTATCTTGTCAGCTTTTTACTTTTTTAAGATTTTCTCTATAGCATTTTATGGGAGATTTGAAAAGCATTGAGAGGAAAAGAGGGCTAACAGCTAGCAAAGTATATATGTATATGATAGTATAGCTACCCTGATAGCAACCAATAAAATCTTCTTCCTCCATATCCTATGTGGTTGATGACGAAATGTAGCTAGCCAAGATGGTGATTAATTTTGTTACACTTACATTGCTTTTCTACTTATCAATCTGAACTTCAAGCTTGCACCCAACTCTCATTAAAAGAGTCTTCTCCCTCTTGGCACTTTCTGAAAGCTTTCTTGTGTAAACTCTTGTGTTCAGGGCATCTCCCTTTCTAAGTTCTTGTATAGACTCCCCCTCTAAGCTCTCGTGTCTTTGGATTTGGAAAAGACCTTTATTTATAGAGAAGTTTGGGCTTATCTTGCATTAAATCTTAATACTGAAATTTGGTGTAGAAATATCAATGGTTGTGGTTAGAGTTTCTTTTAAGTTGGGAAAGAAAATCTTAGAGGTTCACCTATGAAGAATAGACATGTGGAATTAGAGTGTAATACAAACTTGTTTTGGATTAGTAATAAGCTTACAATATAAGAAAGGTCACTCCACCTAGCAAGATAAGATAGGAAACTCCACTTAGTAAGACTCCACCTAGACTCTCAAAGGATAAGACGTTCCAGTCTCATTGGTATAGCATAAATCACATGATCCCTCCAATTGTTAGTTTAAATGGCATCAAAATTATGCCTATGCCATTATTATGGGGGATGCCACTTTGGGCATTATGATTGATCAAAAACAGTTTGAGTTCGGGTTTAGGATGAATGGGTAAATGGTATTGGATTTGAGTGATCTTGGTATTTTTGGATTTGGAATTTTAGGCTCTACCTATCTGTTGGTTTGATTGGATTAATTTGGTGATCCCTCCAATTGTTAATTTAAAAGACAACAAATTGATGAATTAATAAATGGTATCAAATTTGGGTAATCTTGGTATTGTTGGATTTGAGGCTCTACCTATTTGTTGGTTTGATCAGATTAATTTGGTGATTTAAAGCAAAAGTCCCAAAAAAACACCCCTAAGTCGATTGAGAGGTTGGTGGAAGCATTGTTTAAAGATCAAAGTGTTGTAGAGAGATATATAAAGACTAAAGGGCACAAAAATGAGGTGTCTACAAATAGTGTATCTCCTCCTATGGGTCCCAACCCTTAGGGATAGCAATTTAGTAATATACTCAAGTCGGCCTTTTTTCCCAAGCAATGTGGGACAAGAGTCATTCACATGCTTCAAGAGGTTATAAGAGGATAAAATCGAAAGCCAAAAGAAGACAAAAGAAAATCATAAGGAGCGAGTTTAAGATTCTTGTAATTTGAATCTTCCCTCCAAATTATAAGATCCTAACAAATTATTATTTAATGACACTAATAATTACAAAAAAACTCAATGTCATATGATTAACTAAAAAAGTAATGATTGCTTTTCACTAGCATTCTTATAATTAGTAAAAAGCTCATTATTACAAATAATAGAGTTTAAATGACACTCTTGTAATTAATATTAAAACTCAATGTCATATGCATAACTAAAAAAGTAATGATTGCTTTTCATTGGCATTCTTATAATTAGTAAAAAGCTCATTATTACAAATAATAGAGTTTAAATGACACTCTTGTAATTAATATGAAAACTCAATGTCATATGCACAACTAAAAAAGAGGAAATGATTGCTTTAATGACACTCTTGTAATTAGTATGGACTTAAGGTTATAAATAACAAAATTCATGCTTAGATACCATTTTCTTAATGCATAGAAACTAAAAGATTTCATTTTCTTAACATAGGAGGGTTATTCATATCCCATTTTAATTTTAGTATGTACTAGCGGAGGGGCCCTTGCGTTGTAGGGGCAAAACATGATGGTAAGTGGCTTGTCAAAGGTAAATCATTATATAGGAAAAAAATTTGCGAAAGGTAAATCTTTTAATTAAAAGTTTATTAGAAAAATATCTATTTAAAATAAATAAAAATTTATGGATAATAATATTATTTAATTTGATAAAATAAATAAATATATAAATAAATAAATAATCATAGCCAACAGGCAATAGAAAGAAAGAGGGAGAGATGAATTTTGTAATTTTTTTTTGTTTTATATAGTGGAATAATTGTAAATAGTTAAATAATAATTAATTTAATTTAATAAATAAATAAATTTAGTAAAGTAAATGAGATAAATAGACAATCAAGTGAGAGAGTAAATATATACACGATTCTGTCATACTTTGCTAGCAATAATAATTTGTTAGATTATTAAATTATTAACTAATTAAATAATTTAGTAAAATAAGTAAATAAATAAATAAAACTTTATGTATTATCAACACAAGATTGGTAAAGGCTATCTCAAATTATTTAATTAATTAATTTAGCATTGTTAATGGGTCAGGCTGAACTATCGCACTACCAAGCCCATGAATAGGCTTAGCCTAGTTTGTGGCCTAGCCTGGCCTAAGGTTTGGCTCGTAGCATGGCACGGGCCCGTGCGGTCTCAAATTGTATATTATATACAATAATTATATAATATATTAATATATAATTTTATTTTTAAATTTATTATATTATATTATTTTATTATTGTATATTTAAACAATTGTACACATCAAAATTCATATAAAATAAAATTTTAATATCTTGTCTAATTTTTTGTCTATTTGATTTAATTTATGTTAATTTTCATTTTTTTTCAAAATTTAAAAAAACATGGCTTAGCCCACGACATAACACGGACCTATGCGGGCTCGGGTCATATATTATATACAATAATTATATAATATACAATTCTATTATATTATTTCATATATAAACAATTGTGTACATCAAAATTCATATAAAATAAAATTTTAAGATATTTTTAATTTTATCTATTTTTTTAACTTATATATTAAAATTTTATTATTTTTTTAGAATTTTTAAAAAATATAGATTAACCCGGTTTGTGGCTTGGCATGGCCTACAACTTGGCCTACAAACCAGCTCAGCCCATGGCATGATACAAGCATGTATAGGCTCGGACCGACCCCCTAAAGTATCATAGGGGAGGAAAGCATAACTCGCAAAGCATGACCTAATTGTAAATAAAATGAAATAATGACAATTTTTAACAAATATGAAAAAGATAGAATTTTAGTGAAATTATTGTAAATAGTTGGTTGTGATACCATTATAAATAATTACATATTTAGTATCAAATATGAAAGAAGAAAAAGGAGAAATGATAAGTTATTATTATTATTTTTTGTTTTATTCAATGGCATCATTATAATTAATTAAATTTGTAATGGCAATGGTTAAAAGCATGAAAAGTGAAAGATTATAAGATTTCATTTAAGTTATATAAAAAAGATTCCATTTGGCAAATGCATCGGCCGTACAACATTTTACTTTTAGGTTATATATATAGATATAAGATATAATATATAAGATTAAAGAAAAACCCTCATACTAAAGAGCTTCTCACTTAAACAATTGCATCTTATTTTCTTAAGAAAATACATATCAAAAGTGGTTACTTTCACTTTTAAATAAAAACATCATTCTTTAGATATGTGTTTATCCACTAAAAAAAAGCTTTAATACCTTTGTTCTTAAAAATGATTAGTGATCGTTATCTTTACTCACAAAAAGGTTAATTATTTCCACTAAAAAGAAAAAAATCCATTTTCTCACTCTTACCTCCACTTTTATAAAAAAGTTAGTAATAGTTACTTTCAAATAAACAAAAATCTATTCTCGTGAGACAAGTGGCATCTTATTTTCTCAAGAAAGAATATCTCAAAAGTAAGTACTCCCACTTTCAAATAAAAGTTTTATTCTTCAGACATATGTCTACTCATTCAAAAAAGTATAAAAGTATTAACCAAGTTACCTCCACTCTTAAAAAGGTTGGGTGGTAGTTATTTTCCCTAAAAGCAAAAAAAAAAAAAACCATCTTTTCGCTCGAATACGTGTTATCTTATTTTCTTAAGAAAGAGTATCTAAAAAGTGGTTGCTCTAACTTTCAAATAAAAACTTCATTCTTCAATATATGTCTACCCACTCAAAAAAGTATAAGTTTTAAAGAGTTGTTACATCTACTTCAAAAAAGGCTAGTGGTAGTTACCTTTACTAAAAAAATTCCTTTTTATTCTTGCTTTCAATCTCAAAAAGGTTAAAGATAGTTATTTTTATTAAAAAGAAAAAACAAAAATATTTTTCTCGCTTAGACAAGTCACATTTTATCTTCTCAAGAAAGAGCATATCAAAAGTGGTTACTTCTACTTTCAAATAAAAACTTTTTTTTTAAACATGTGTTTACCCACTCAAAAGAAGTATAAACTTTAAGTGGTAGTTCCTCCACTCTTAAAAATGTTAGTGGTAGTTACCTCCACTAAAAAGAGGAAAAAAAAACAAAAAATTATTTATTCACTTGAAAGAGTAACATCTTATTTTCTTAAGAAAGCATATCAAAAGTGGATGCTTTTACTTTTACACAAAAGTTTAATATTCAAACCGTGTTTACCCATTCAAATGCCTTATTTGTTTTGCGTTACCTATGTTAGGTGTTTTTCCATAGGCCTCATTGTAGTAGCTACTAAATACATGATTATTACATTGAATTGTCCATGTCAACATGTCTCTCCTTTGAGAGAAGCTATTTATTTATTTTTCATTTTTTTTACATTTTTTCTTATTTTCTTTTGTTTTAAAAATATAAAACAGTAACCATTGTTTATCTTGATTAGATTAATAAAACTACAAACTATTAGAGAGAGACCTTTGGGTTTCCCAAGGCCTCTTATTTTAATGCATGTTATTATTATATTTAAAAAAGACATTTACGAGAGAGATACCTTTGGGTTTTCCAATGCCTCTTATTTATTGCATGTTATTCTTACATTTAAGAGATCTAGAGAGAGAGAGAACAATAATAATATAAATCAAATAATATAAATAGGTTGAAGTTATACAATAAAAAAATATTAATTTAAAAATCTACTAAACTTTCACTAAAAATAAATATTAATTTCTAAAAATATGATAATTTCTAGAAATTACTATATTTTAAATAAATATAGGAATTTAGTAATTACAATATTTTAATAATTAATAATAAAAAGTAACAAATCATTTATAACTTAACCTAACCCGATTAGATCTATAAATTCGTAGGCTCAAACAACTATTTTCTTTTGATTTAGGTATAGCTGAGATATGCACTATACCTACACATTACCGGGGATAATCAAATTTGAAGTCTAATTGGGTATCAAACTTTTGGAGTCCAATGATCGCTTTAGCGGATAGGACCCAAGCTAAACAACCCCTAATAAGTTCAACTTGGAAGTTATATGCATATATGGTAAATATTATTATATAATATTTTAATAACAAATTTTATATTAATATATATAGAAATGTTATATATTTTTTTATACTAGACTAGAATTAAATAAAAATTTTAATTTGTAAAAAATTATAGTTTTATAATTAACACGGGCCTTTTTATCAATAGAAAATGTGCAAGCCCAAGCCCAAGCATGGCTCAACCATCGGACCTAGATCTTGAGCCCGAGACCAGCCCTTATATAAACCCCAAAGCTTGAACCTGAGCCCAAAGCCAGACCTGTACACAAAATGTCTTATTTTCAGTATACTTTTATAATCTAATATTATATTAATTTAGTAATAATTTAATAAATTATTAAACTAATTTATATTTCCTAATAGTAAATTAATATTTATTAATAATTTAAGAAGCATATATATACTATATTTATTGTATATAAAATAAGTGCTTTTTTATATATGTAATAGCATTGGGCTGGGCTTATTTGAGAAAGCCCGAGCTCGACCCTAGGCCTAAAATTTTGTCCAATCCTAAAAAATAATGGGTCAGGCCAAGTCGGGCTGTGGGGCTATTCGACTCATGAATAGGTCTAATTGTATATATCAAAAATCATATGGAATAAAAATTTAAACATCTTTTTCATTTTTTTTAAATGGACCTTTCGTAGCTTGGCCCTAGTCCACGGCTGGCCTAGCCCAAGGCTCGGCCCATAGCATGACACGAGCCCGTGCAGGCTCGGGCCCCCAACACAGCACGACACCAACCCCCCAAATTATCCCAGGGGAGGGAGGCACAGCCTGCGACGCCTCGTGGGCCACCACAGCACGACCTGCACAAAGTGTTGGTTGTGCCATGTCAGCCCAACACGACCCGATTTACACCTCTACTTGAACCTGTCCAATATTGGGGGTGGCGTGGGGAAATTCAAGGACTCCCCATCCTTGATGAGGATGGGATGCCTTGCCCCAGAACTCGATTGACATTGAGGAGTGGTTGCCTTGCCTTAAACCCGCCTGACGTTGGGGACGGGGCAGGGATGGGGTAGAGTGTCTTGACTATGGGGTAGGGACAGGGATGGGTGCCCTGCCCTAAACCCACCCCGTTGTCATTCCTATATAATTGTTAATTATTAGTTAAATTAATAAAATGTTAGCTTTTGTAATTATTTTTATTTATTTAAAATTAATCAAAATTTCATTTAAAAATAATAACAATTATTAAAATTACTACAAATTATTAATAAAACTAAAATTATTAAAAAATATTTGTTCATATTAAATTAACAATCATTGTTTTCTTTAAATCAACATTAAATGAAAAATGTAATTATTAAAATTTTAGATATTAACAATAACTTTGAATACTTTTAGTTAATTAACAACAAATTTTGATTATTAATTTAATATTAATTAGTAGTAAATAAAATAATTAAATCTTTTAGATTTTTCCCGTGCATCGCACAAGTCCCTGCTAGTTTCTATTACAAAATGAAGATGACCAAAAAACTGCATAAGTTTTAACAGTAGTTACCTTTATTCTTAAAAAGGTTAGTGGTAGTTACCTCCACTAAAAAAACAAAAAAAAAAAAACAAAACTTCATCTTCTCACTTTTACTTTCACTCTCAAAAAGGTAGTTGTCTCCACTAAAATAGAAAAACAAAAATTCATCTTCTCACTCGAACAAATGACATCTTAATTGCTTTCTCAATAAAGAGCATGTCAAAGGTGTTAAGATAAATTTTTTCTTTTTAGTGGAGATAACTACTACTACGAGTTGAGGTAACTGCCATTTAAAACTCATACTTTTTTTGGCCCCATTTGTTTTAGTAGTAAAAATAAGGATTAAATAGGTGGGTCCCACAAAAATGCAATAATTCCATGATTGGTCGGCGCTACAATGAGACCATGGTATTTTTTTTCTAGAGAAAAAACTTTCTTGGAGGGTGGATAAATTATTTATGCACCCACAAAAAATGACAATTGCCTTGTTCTCGTATCTAATCTGAATTATCTTTGGCTAAGCCAAATGTTTATTTATAATTACCTGGATAACATTTCCAAAAAAATCACCTACTTGGAGAAACACCTTACCCAAGTATTGCAAAGACAAATTTAAATAAGAAAGCTTTTGTTTACAAGTTGAAATAAGTTAGCTAACCACTTTTAAAGACAATAAGATGCCACACTTATTGAGTAAGAAGATAAATTTTGTTTTTTTTTTCCTTTTTAGTAGAGATAACTACCGCTAACCTTTTTGAATGTCTACCCACTAAAAAAAATTAAGAATTACAAATAGTAGTAACCTGAACTCTAAAAAAGGTTAGTGATTGTTATCTCCACTAAAAAGGAAAAAAACAAAAAATCATCTTATCATTAAGACAAGTGGCATATTATTTTTTCAATAAAAAACATTTGAAAAGTTGTTACTTCCATTTTTAAATAAATGTTTTCTTCTTCAAACATGTATTTGCCCACTCAATAAAAAGTATGAGCTTCAAATGATAGTTACCTTTACTCTCAAAAAGGTTAGTGGTAGCTACCTTCATTAAAAGAAAAAAAATAAAAAAAAATCATCTTCTCCCTCTTACCTTCGACTCCGGATCTCCTGCCCACACCTACCCACAATACACCACCCCCCGTGAATTAGGAACATCTCCCCCTGCATAATATTATGCAGAGGATGAGATGTTCTCCATGTGTGGTTATGATAAACGTGGGCAGGATTCTTGTGGGCAGGAGATCTAGACTCCTTACCTCCACTCTCAAAAAAAGTTAGTGGTCAGATTAGAGCTCCCTGCTTAGACATGTGGCATTCTATTATTTCAAGAAATGAGATATCAAAAGTGGTTCTTCCCACTCTCATAAAAAAGTAGAAATATAAAAACATAAAACTCCACTTTCCAAAGAAGCTGTACACTTTTACACATAACTACATTCAAATAAATTTCCAATTCAAATAAAGTGGGGCCCAAAACTAATCTTTCTAATCCAACTTTGCAAAGAAACTATTACTTTAAAATATGTGTCTATCTATGAAAAAAAATTCCAATTCCAAATAAAGTAGGGCCCATAACTAATCTTTCTAATCCAACTTTTTAAAGAAATCGTTACTTTAAAAAACATGGCTACCTATGAAAAATTTTCCAATTCAAATAACATGGAACCCATAACTTACCTTGCTAATCCAACTTTCTAACTAAAATAAAAGACTCAATTTAAAATTATTAATAAGATAATAACATTGTTAACTATTTAATAAATGGATTAAATTGGAATAACTAGATAAAAAGATTATAAAATGATTACAAAGTAAAAAATAATGGTTAAATTGAATGACTATTTAAATAAGAAAGTGACCGAACAATTAATGAAATCATTAAATAATGAAACATGAAGAAATGTTACATAAATGGATTAAAAAAATAATAAATTGATAAAAGGAAAATGATTAATTAAATGAAAATATTAAATAATTAATAAATGGATAAAAATAGTAGATGTGAGACTAACTTGAGTAAAGAGCCACTATAAAGACTTTATGATGTCGGTCCCATTTTTAGATCAAATAGGTTGTTAGTTGCAAATTAAACCTGATTTAATTTTTTTAAATTAAATGAGAAACCAAAATCAAATTTATCATATAAGCATAAACTGTGAATCTTAAATGAAATAACAAATGGTGTGGGCACATTCTTTTAGATAAAGTATATGGCAAGCCTCTTAAATCAAATAAAATTTTACCAAAAAATCAAATAACAAACCTAACCTAAATTTTTAATTTAAATTATTTAAAAAAAGTATGGGGTCATGTCTAGTTTTATTAAAAAAAGCATCTTGAAGTGGTTACTCTCATTTCCAAACAAAAGCTTCATTCTCTAGACATGTGTTTATCCACTCAAAAAATGTATGAACTTCAAATGGTAGTTACCTCCACTCTCTAAAAGGTTAGTGGTAGTTACCTCCACTAAAAAGGAAAAAAAAATCATCTTCTCACTTAGGCAAGTGGCATCTTATTTTCTCAACAAAGAACATCTCAAAAGTGGACTCTAGCTATATTTCTTAAAAAAATATTAATTATTCTTTCCTAAATTATCTATAATTCCTATTTATCCTCTCCTTTCACTAGAGCCCCACTCATTTACATCCTTGTGTATAGGAATTTCTAAATTATCTCTAACTCCTCTTTATTCTCTCCACTTTCCCATAAAAACAGGGCCCTACTTAGGTGGTGTTCGATATTGTTTTATATCGTGGGTGGGCCCATTTTAGTCCTATCCACAATAATAAGAGAAGTTTGGTTTACTAGGGACAGTCCTTGTTCCCAATACCTTGTGGATAGGGACCTTCCCGATGCAAAATATCGACAATGCATTTTATACATGGATGGTCCCCATCTGTTGATGAACAAAAATGGGCATGTGATATTATACATTGCATGCCCTAGTATTTCTTATTTTTTTACCATTATAGAAAAGAAACTATGTTTCTTCTTTGCCATTTGTTGCTAACTATTGACTAGAGACCCACCACCGACCACCACTTGCCGGTTTTGTCCATTGAAACCAGTACGTAATGCTCTCATCTTCTTTATATTTTGATTTCTCTCTCCCTCTCTCCCTCTCATTTGGGTTTCCCTCAACTGAGTTTTTTTCCTCTTGCGGAACTAGCATCTTTTAACTTCTTCCACCACCCATCTCCTCCTCTATTGACACCACCACTATATTCCTCTCTCACATTATTTGGTTAGTATTTTGTATATGTATTTTTTTGGGATTTTTGGGTGTTTTAGTTACTCTCTTTAAACGGTGTTATCTTAAAGTAAGTGCCAATTTTTCATTTTTTTCTCAAAATACTAGATAGATGCATACTATGTCTTGAGTCTATATGTAAATTTTAAATAGTCATTGCATTATCCCATACAAATTTGGGTTTAGAATAAGGGAAGTCACTGACAAAATTGAACCAAAGATTCTTAGCAAATAAACCCAAAGATTCTTAGAAATAAACAAAATGGAGTTGCAATGCAAACAAATGCAGCCTTAGTGTGTGTGTGTGTGTGTTTTATTTTTAATGGTTAAATTGTCCAAAGGATCAACAATTGTGGTGGACAAACCAAGGTTTTAAAAGGCTAAATGCAGAGGCGAGGCAAGTAGGTTTTATAGGGGCAAGGCGTATGCCTTGAGCAAAAATGAAAGAATATAATCCATAAACAATAAAAATATTAAAAACATAAAATTAAGATATTATATGGCTTGTTTGATACATTAGAAATAGCTTAATAGTTCAAAGTATCAATACACCCCAATACACTGAAAGGGGTGTATTAAGTATCAACACTTTGAACCATGCACATCTTTTTTTTTTATTTTTTTTCAAAATTCCACAAAAGGTTAATTTTATGTTATTTAATTATTAAAAAAATTAAAAATACCTTAAAAAGGGGTATCGATACCGCAAAGATACAATACAATACACCCAATACAGGGCATATCACATTTTGAACCTTGAATGGGTTAAAATCTTAACCAAAGTAATTTTCCCCTAAAGTCTAAACACTCAGAGAATGAAACCATATAAGTCAAACTTTTCAGTTTAGGAATATGAACCAGTAGTGTTTTAAGAGCAAGGCATTCCTATTTCATTTCTTGCAATTGTATGTATTAATGAAGAGTGACCACCTATGTGATGTATATACTTCAGAAGAAATAAATTGTCAACAATGAGGTAAATGGGAAGTGGGTAAGAATATGAACAATAAAGCAAGTTATTTTCTTATGCATTTATATGTTATTCATATATTTATTTATTAGTTCAATATGCCAATATGTACAAAGCAAGACATTCTTTTTCTGTGTTAAATTTCTATTTTACCCCTATATAAACCTTCATATTCAACATTAACATGCCAGATAATTGAGGCCCAATCATTGGACATTTTGAGGCCAAAAGCCCAAAGGTGTAAGCCTCAAACAACTCAAGGCCTAAGCCTTTATGGTGGAATTTGAGCAGGCCTCTTTTCCTAAGGCTACGTTTGGAAACTATGCAAATCCTGGTTCAGGGTAAATTTGCACCCTGGTTCACTTTTACTTGTGTTTGGCAATATTACATTTATGCATTGACAAATGACCAAAAACACATTTTCCAATGCATATTTACATTGATAATAAGATGTAAAAGTACATCAATAAAAAAGAAGTAAATTTGCATTCAAGTAGGCTTTTGATAAAAAAAAAGGCATATGCTTTATTGGAATTTGTATTTGCATCCATTGCAGCTAAAAGCTTGTTTGGTAAGAAGGTAAATTTTTCAGTGCAAAACTAATTCAACTTTACAATTTATATGAACCGCTTTACACACTACATATTTGTATTCACACTTATTTGCATCGTTTCCAAATGCAGCCCAACTTGCCTCAACAGCCTTGTTAAACAAACATGCAACCCAAGATGATAACCATTTAGCCTATTGGTCAATCTGATGCGCTGCCAGCTGTCACAATAAGGTACATAGATATGTCATATATGTTTTTAATAAGCACCAGTTTAGGCTGTATTTGTTTTGATAGAAAATTAGGGAGAGCAGAAGGTTGGGGGGAATTTCTTAAGGACTTTCACCAAATTTGTTAAGGTACAGCTCATTAGTGTAAAATGAGGTAAACTAGAATCATGAAAAAAAATTAAAAGACAAGGTTTCCTTTATGCCTCTTAACTCTTCTTAGTTTAGCAGTCACCAATTCAACCAAATCCTTCTTTTCCCGGTTTCCCTTCACTAAACAAGAGCATTTCTTCTCCATGGAGTGCAACTTCAGTGGGCTTGGTTTGGGGCTTGGGCTTGGTTTTGCAACCCTTGAGTTGGGTGGTTTGGCCTGACCTTTTCCCAACCCGAGCCCAGCTATATATTATATGCATACATACACACATATATTTATGTAAAATTTTAGTGTAGGCTGATTATCTAAGCCCAGCCTGGGCCAGAGCGATGCATCATATTTCAGTGTGGTTGGGCCTGGATTGACCTCGGGCTCAGGCCTGGATTGAGTGGATTGAGCTTAAACCCACCCCGACTTGTCTGAATTGCGCCCCTAAAAGCCCGAGAATAGAACTCTGAATTATACTCTCTTGATCGATCACTGGATTAACTATGATCAGCTCTTGTAGATAGATACTCCGAAGTATCAGTTGCAGTAATCCTAGTCTCCTACAAAAGGGTGAGTCGACATCAACTTTTGATAAAACTATTAACTACAAAAGGACCTCGATCTAATCAAATCTCTCTTAAAACCGGTTTACAACTTGATGTATTTCTAGTTTTTGAAATGGAACTTTCCAATTCCTCATGAAAAATATCTGCAGAGGGCACCTTTGCTGTTTTCTTGAATGAACAATTGGTTTTACCATGAACTACACGAAGACCCATTTGTATAAGACTATGGATTGTAACTTCGTAAGACTTGATGCTTCGCAAGACTATGGATTGTAACAATTCCAACCCCATAGGCTTTGGAATTGTTTTCAATAGACAAAGCTTTTATTCTACATTCTTGGCTGAAGCAACATAAATTTCCAAAACCCAAGTTGAAAACAAAAGACATGGCTAGTAAATCAACTTTCTTCAAAGCGGCTCAATCAACACAACTCAGATCAAAGTTAAAGCCCTCCCAAATGGGCTTAAAGCCTAGTCGATTGAAATGCATGGTTAAAGTCTTCTTACAATCAGAATATGCATAATCTATTTGACAGGAGTTACAGGATTATGGGCTTCACCTAATCTTTCTTGGAAGCTTTATTACCCACATACTTTAATGTTAATTTCCATTTTTAATGCTCATCCAAGCAGCTTTAGCAAGAGTTCTTTTTTTTTTCTATTTCTTTATATCTTATGCTTTTATGAATTTATATATACAATCCAATAAATATTCCTACTTGATCAAAATAAAGAGTAGAAAGAAGAGATCTTTTTCCCTTCTCTAATTATCATCATCATCTAAACCTTGTCCCAACTATATGGGATCAGCTACAGGATTCTTGTTTTACCATTCCATTCTATTCAGTGTCACCATATCCATACGAGTATTTTAAGTCATTTCTTACTACAACCTTGTCCTTTTCCTCAAATGAAAATCATAAAAGATAATGAAAGAACTTGAACATAAACACATTTTGTCCAAGTCTTCTGAAAGCATAGATTATCATGCATGTTGAAAGCGTTGAGAGATTTCAAGTAATAATTGGTACCTTAGAAATTCAATTACCTAATGACTTAATTATCTTATCTACATTCTATCACTCCTATAATGATTGATGGATCAAGCTGGGCCAGAATTCAATTATACACATATAACAGAAACTTTCTCATTACTTTAATAATAAAGCTGTACATGTTAACCTTTCAGGTTTGAAATTACACAATAAGTAGGATTATCCTTTCATAGATTCAAGGTTGTGATTTCACTAACAACCCCATAAGATTGCTGCCCAGATAACTTTTGATAATAGCTGCTTGATTGGAAACTTTCTCTTCTCAGTATTGATCAGTTGCCTAAAATTGAGGATGCCTCATAATCATTTTTTCACAGCATCCCTCACTTAAGATGGTGCCCCTTTGTCACTATGTAATGCCAGCTACTAAATACAACTAATCTGCACATGTACATCAGCCATAACTTTTTAACACTAGAAATAAATAAATGGTGGAAAAGTAAGATTGCATACAAACTTTACCAGTAATAACTTGTTTGAAGAAAAGAAGTTGTGATGCAGAAGATGCAAAATCATGTTGCTTATGAGTTTCTGAACATATTGGGGTCACAAAGAGTTAAACCAGTGGATTTGCAAACAGGACAAAGATTTTTGCATCTTAGCCACTGTTTGATACATGTAGCATGGAAGGCATGACCACAGTCCAACTTTCCCATCTCATCATCCTCCAAGTACTCCTCCTATTATTAAAACAAATTAAAGACTGTTACAGGTTGTGGTTTGTTACACAAAGATCTGCAACAGAGCTTACTACTTCCATAAATATTAACTCAAATTGGCATGGTTACCTGGCAAATACTGCAAGCATCCTTTGTAGAATTCTCCTCTAATAATAAAAAATATGTACTTTGTTTAAGAAACCTGGTAATTGCTTCTTCAGATAGTCCTGTATTGACATTCCCTATACGATCCTCCAAAGCTAATAATTCCTATGGAAGATTGGAAGATAAATGATACAAAAAAAAAAAGAAAAGAAAAGAATGGAGCAGATCACACAGTGACAAAAAGAAAAAAGGTTTATAGTCTTACCTCATAGGACATGTTATCCACATCTACCCTCATGTCTCCATAACGGTCATAGAAATTTGCTATGTCCAATAGAGGTGGCTGGCTAAGAATTAAATTGTCCTGTTCATGTTATCACTAAGTAATTATCACACGATTGGAAAGGTAAGTTTCTGGATGTGATTACTTTTAAAACCTTAGAATGAGTTTGTTTTTTCTTTTTTAGTAGAAAGAATGAGCTTCAATTATAGAAAAATAAACCTCCAGAGAATATAAAAATACAGAATATTAGTAAGCAGGAAATGAATATTCATTCTGTTACTTGAATATATTGACACTAATAAACCAAATGCATCTTTAATCACTTAAGCAGTAAGAATTAACCAAGAGTCAATTGATTTTATGTTCAACCTGATGGTATGAGAATATTATTTGTACGCAAATAATGCAAAAGCTCATTGTAGAAAAATACATAATCCTGTCTTTTTTCCCATCTTAAAGATATTTCCAAGACTATGGATGGACAATAATCTTCAGGAGAGAAAAGTTAATTTCAAATGTTAATTTAATTGTATTATTATTTTAATTATTAATAATATCATATAAACTATCTTTAACTTACTCATTTGAAATGTAAAACCAACAATTTACCTGCTTTTGCAGGTTAAATATATATCTGTTAATTATTTTTATAAGGGAGGTGTCGTCCATGTCTTAGCTAGATTAATATCATGATGTCACTTGTGTAAAACCATAACCATAAGTAATGATAAGCATGAATAATGACTATGGGCCGAAAAACTCAGCCAAGAAAGGTGGTTAATCACTGACTACAAGCAACAGATTAAGAAAGGTGAAAAAAAATCCAAATCAGAGCATATGAACCTTTACAACAAACCCATCTCACTGTTGAATCCAACCTAAAAGATCTTGCAAATAAACAAGAAAAGGAATAAATAGAATTCCTTATCCAAGAGGAAATCTCATGTCCAATGTCATTGTGATTGCTAGCATTCAATCACATAAAAGGTAGTTTGTGCAAGAGGCCCATAAATGATGTAGTTATGTTGTATCATCCTGCACAAGAAGCAATAGCAACCGAAGAAGTTGTTGTTCATTGGCCATGTAATGAGCTAGTCAATCTGTCATTCAAAGAACAATCCAACCAGGTTGGTCAGGGCTGGTGGCACCCAATAGTCACACATGGCTAGTGGCAACCTGTCTACAACATGAAAGGCTAGCTATTAAATTCTCATGACATGCAAAATTAGAAGGTAACAATATCAATAGCAGCAAATGAATCTTGGCAACGATGAGGTTCAAAACAATTCAATTGGATCCATTTTGGCTGAAGACCTTTTGAGTAAGATATTGGGTGGATGGGTGTAGGCTCGGTGGTACAAATTGGTGGCATGCATAAGTAAAATACCATGCTCATTGGTGGCTGCAAATTGTGTGTGAGCACCTTGATCAAATGCCAGTGGTTCTAAATGACTCGTTGATGGCTTGTCAATTGTCTTGTAAGTTCCATGTATTTTAGAAAGACTAAGAAATTTCCAAACATCAGCCAAGTTTATGTCTATAACCTTCAAAGTTGATAGCATGTCCAAGTGCAAAAAATCAAAGACTTAATGATAGGTTGTGCACTTCTTTGGACAGAGACTAAGATATGGCGTAATTTGTAAAAGTGGATTATTGTAAACTGAACTTCTAATAAGGTTTGAAAAAGCTACCTTCACCTTCATCTGAAAGTAGTAAAATTACTCTTGTAGTCAATCTTTACCAATATCTTCTTTTATTATTTTTTTTGAAAATAAAGCTATCAACATTTCTGTTTTGCAATAGGAGCAATGATTAAAAAAGGATATTTAGCCAGTAAAGAACTTTGCATCACATAAGAGATAAAACCAAACCTCAGATGATAGTCGAAACTGCCCCCCACCACCACCTGTTAACATCCTAAACAATATTGAACCTTCTAACAAGCCACCGGCCAACCTATGTAGGAAGGCCATTGACTGCAAATATTGCTGGCTCAAAATATCAAACTCATTTTGTATCCCAATTTCATCAGAAGTAGATGCAACTTCACCAAGTTGAAGAGCTGGAGCATTTTCACTTGAGGGAGTAGTAAGTCCATTGACAGGTAGGAAGGAGCTCTGGACAATGTCAGATAGTGAACGAGGGATTCGAGAAAGAGTAAGATGATGGTAAAGAATGCAGCTAAGAGATGGTGGTAATTGAGTTTCTAAGTTTGACGGATCATGAGAACCGGATACAATGCTTCTAATATTATCAATTATATTTGATAAAGCGAGTTGTATTACTTCTGGGGTACGACCAGTCAACCTCCTTGGAAAGGCCTCTGATAATGGAGGCAGCACCCTTCTGGAAATGACTACAGCATTTGATGAAGCAGTGGTCATTGAATTATTTGTTGGGCTTGCTCTGACTGACAACATATCTGGTTCAAAATATAATGTATGGGTTGAATATAAGTCTCCTTGACGCAAACTTGTGTTGTGTATGTTTGACATCTGATCAACCGCTAATGATCTTCCAGGTGAGGATGAACATGTCTGCACAACATAAATTTAAAGTTACCTAGAGGGATTAAATGAGGTATCAAGCAAGTTAACTTTATTTATTATAAAGTGGCTTGGCGCTAGATTTAAATCCACATGATTAAAAGAAAGACATAGCTAGCACTAGATTTAAATTTACCTAATCTGTATACCTCTTGGAATTATGTAGAATAAACTCTCTGAAAATAATGTATAACAAACTTACATGATCAGATTCATGCATGCTGTCAGCCCTTCTCGATCCTACATGAAGCAATGAAAGCTCATTATCCACTCGGATTCCATCATCCCTTCGTTGGTCAGAAATGCTCACAATGTTATTCTGTTCACCTAATTCACAACTAATGCTATGAGAACAGCTTGGACTGTTGTTATTTTCTTCATTTCTTCCATTGCTGCATGTAAAACAATAAAACATTTTATTTGTTTCAGTCTGATATCTCATCCAATTCAGAAAGTATCGTAGCTATGAGAGGGGTATATAACAAGGAACTCAACAAAATTTGAGCCTCTACATTCTTTTCCAAGTAATGCCTTGAATCTTCTCATTCTTACAAATTCCTTACTGTTCTAGATAAGTTTCTATCAATAAAACCCATTGAACTCCTAATAGAATTGAACTAAATTTCCTGTGAAACATAAATTTTGTAAAACATAACTGGGGATAAGACATCAGGTCCAGAAGGCTTTCCTACAGAATTCTATAAAAATTGTGTTGGCCATTTCTGAAGTAGGACGTGATGAATATGATGCTAGAATTTCATTAATCCTTCCATTCCATGGGCAGCAAACTTTAAGCAAGGGATGCGGAAGATCTAAAGGATTATCGCCCCATTAGCCTAATTAGGAATATTTACAAGATAATCTCAAAAGTATAGGAAAATTGATTAAGAGGTTTCTTGGTGGAGCTAATTTCTCCATTTTAAGGGGGTTTTATGGAGGGTCATCAAATTTTGGACAAGGCTCTCATTGTAAATGAATGTATAGATTATAGATTTCATATTTCCATTAAGGTGGGCTGGGTGTCATCTGCTAATTGGACTTACGACCATGTCCAATGAGGATTCTTGAATTATCTTCAGAGACAGATGGGCTTTGTCTTAAAGTGGAGGTCATGGACCACAACTTGTTTGCCATCCCAAATTTTTAGTGCTGATCTATGGAACTCCAAAAGCTTACTTTGAAGGAAAAATGGATCTAAGATAATGGGATCCTTTTTTCCCCTTTTTGTGGAGGCCCCTTAATAGATTAGTAAAAATGACAGAATAAGAGGATGGGGGGCTTTATAGATTGCAAGTGATTCAATTATTTTTCTCAAAAGAAGAGCATAAAACTTGCTTTTTTTAAGATATTTGTTGATCTATTTTGAGGTAGCATTTAGCTAAAGATAAATATGAGGAAGAGCAAAGTAATTCCAATTAAGAAATTAATGGTAAATAATAATGATTGGGCAGTATTTCTTGGCTAAAACACATGGGGCTGGGAAAAGAGTTATTTGTCAATTATTGAAAGATTATAAATCCGATGAGTTGTGAATCGATCCCGATTATTGAAAATTTTCACAAACTGAGAGGCTGGAAAAAGAGTTATTTGTCAAAGGATGGTAAAGTCACTCGCATTTCAAAGCACTATCAAATCCCCCCTTCATACTTATCTTTGTTTTCAAGTCCAACATTTGTGATTAATTCCCTAGAGAAGGCTAGAATGGATTTCCTACGGGATAAGATTAATGATAAAAAGAAATTCCATCTAGTTGCTTGGTTTGCAAATCTAAAGGAATGGGTGGAGTGGGTATAAAGCTTCTTCATGAAATGAACAAAGCAATAGTGGGAAAATGGCTATGGCGATTTGATACCCAAAGGAATGGGTTATATATGAAGGAAAATCATTTGTTGCAAATATGGAATTGATGATCATGACTAGTTAATTGATGTGATTAGAGTTCATATGGGTCAAACATATGGAACGGCGCAATGAAGATTATGGAAGAATTTTATCAACTCGTTACTTTTGAAGTGAGAAATGGAGATCAACACCTCTGCGCCTATCTCACACTCAGGGATTCAATTAGGCTTTAAATAAGGTAGCAACAGTTAAAGAATGTTATGAAATTGTAGTCGGGGAGGTTGTGTGGGGTCCATTATTGAGAAGAATTATTAAGACGGAGAAGAGGAGGACCTAATCAACTTGCTAAGTGACATTTTTAGGGCTTAAATCGAGCCAAATATTGAAGGTCATATGTGGTAGTTGGAATGTATTAGGGATGGCAACGGGGCAAGTTTCGGGAGGGTTTTGTAAATTTTAGATCTGCCTCCCTAAACCTTCCGATCTGTGCCTGTTCCAAAACCTGTAACGGGTTGAATTTTTAGAATCCAACCCACCCCCACTCCCCGTTGGATTTAGAACCTGCATCTAATTTCCTATTACTTCATGTTAAGAAATAAACAAGTAAAAGAACACAAACAAACAACAAAAAGTATATATATATATATATATATATATCAAATTTCCACTTCTCCCTTTCACATAGTGACACCTAAACTCTCTCATTTAGATATCTTAGCATAATAAGAGTCTTAAGAGTAGGAGTCTTCAAGACTCTTCACAGAGTAGAAGTCTTCCTAAGATAAGTCTCCTCTCTCTCTCTCTCTCTCTTAACTTTTAGGTGACGAGGCAGGGGAGTGCATTGCTTGCATTCGTGTTTGCAGTCAACCGGTTTCTAGCTGCTGCCGTCTTCTTTCTACCGGTCAAAGACTTCTTTCCACAGGTATGTTATGTTTTGTCGTTTTTTGCTCTGTTATTTTTTTTTTCGTTTTTTAACAGATTCTTAACACTGTTATTTTTTTTTTCATTTTTTATCTGTTATTTTTTGCTCTTTTAGGTGACGAAGCAGGGGAGGGCACTGCTTCAGTCGTGTTTGCAGTCGTCGGGTTTCTAGCAACTGCCATCTTCTTTCTACCAAGACTTCTTTGGAGTTCTCCGATGCCATCTTCTTTCCACATGTATGGTCTATCATTTTTTTTTCGTTTTTTCTCTGTTATTATTTTCGTTTTTTACTCTGTTATGCTTCAGTCGTTTTTTACTCTGTTCTTTCTTAAAAAGAAACATACTAGCTAAACTTTATTTTTAACTGTGAGAACAGTTACGTTAACTGAGCTCAAAAGAGTACAAATATACAAAGCTGTGAACACGTTAACTGAGCTGGAAAGGGTGCTCACACCCCTATTGACTCTGTGGTTTTCGTTCGTTAAGGCTTAGTTTGGAAGCAGTGCAAATGCAAATATGTAGAGTGCAAAACCTTATATTTTGTATTATTTTGTATGTATTTACGCTGTACATATTTGCATTTGTACTGCTCCGAAACTGAGCCTAAATGGTTTTTTATTCTGATTGCCTATGGTTTTCGTTCTTTAAATGCTTTCTTAAAAAGAAACATCATCAGGAGACTTGCTGGTTGACTCTGCCATCCTCTGTAATTTTTTTTTTTTCGTTTGTTTAAGTCGGGTTTTACTCTACTGTGTTCGCTCAATCGAGCAAACACACTAGACATTATTCGGGTGAAGATGATGATGGTTAACCATCGGGTATGGGGCATGCGCGACCCGGTCCATTTAGTTAACCGTATTTAAACATCGGTGTGGATCATGGATCATATGCAGGACACGTCTGCCCGTCCATTTAATTAACAAAATTTATAGCTACCTCTTATTAAATAACAACATTTGACAGTATTTTTTTTATTAATTATGGTATTGTTTAATAACAATATTTATTATCATGGTGTTTTTTATTAATTTCGGTATTAAATTATTGTTAATTAATTATAGTGTTTTTTATTAATTACAGTATTTATTATTAATAATGTTATTTAATTACGGTATTGAATTACCGTTAATTAATTATAGTGTTTTTATTAATTAAAGTATTTATTATTAATAATAAATACGGTATTCATTATTTAATTTCGGTATTTTTTTTATTAATTATGGTATTGTTTAATAACAATATTTATTATCATGGTGTTTTTTATTAATTTCGGTATTAAATTATTGTTAATTAATTATAGTGTTTTTTATTAATTACAGTATTTATTATTAATAATAAATACGGTATTCATTATTTAATTTCGGTATTTATTTTATTTAATTACGGTATTAAATTACTGCTAATTAATTACAGTGTTTTTTATTAATTTCAGTATTTATTATTAATAATAAATACAATATTAAATTACTGCTAAATTTTACTGCTATTTAATTAAATACCGAAGTTACTGTTAAATAAATAACAGTAATTTCGGTATTTATTTAAAAAATTGTAAAATTTAGCAGTAATACTATTATTTAATTTCGGTATTTTTTATTAATTAACAATATTTATTATTAATTCTGGTAATTAATTAATTATTTAAACTAACAGCATTAAATTATTTTATTTAATTACGGTATTAAATTACTATTAATTAATTACAGTATTCATCATTAATAATAAATACGGTATTAAATTACTGGTAAATTTTACTTCTATTTAATTAAATACCGAAATTGCTGTTAATTAAATAACAGTGATTTCGGTATTCATTTAAATAGTAGTTAAATTTAGCAGTAATACTATTATTTAATTTTGGTATTTTATTAATTAACAATATTTATTATTAATTCTGGTATTTAATTAATTATTTCAACTAAAAGTATTTATTTAATTGTTTAACAGTATTCATTAACATTATTTAAATATGGTATTTATTTAATTTTATTACGGTATTAAAATACTATTATTCAATTGCAGTATAGTTTTATTAATTTAATTATGTTATTTTTTATTAAATTGCTAACGGTATTGATTTTATTTTGGTATTAAATTACTGTTATTTAATTACAGTATTTATTTCAACTAACGGTATTTATTTAAATAGCCATAAAATTTAACAGTATTTTTTTTTAATTATGGTATTTATTAATTACAATATTTATTAATTATGGTATTTATTAATTACAGTATTTATTAAAATAAAGTTTTTCTTTTGGCTAACAATATTTATTTAAATACAGTATTAAATTACTGTTATTTAAATACAGTATTTTTCAATCATTTCAGTATTTATTTCAACTAACGGTGTTTATTTAATTCATTAACAGAATTTGTTAGCATTATTTTAAATACGGTATATATTTAATTTAATTATGGTATTTATTTAAATATTAGTAAAATTTAGTAGTACTTATTTATTTATGGTATTTTTATTAATTAACTATATTTACTATTAATAAATATTTTATTATTTGTTATTTAATATTTTATTATTTATTACTATGTATAAATCTATTTTTGTTTTGTTATAGGAGTCTAAAGTAATGTATGGTGATCACATGGCTAAGAGTATACAATTGTATTATTTATTAAATTAGTGTTATTTAATTATGGTAATTTTTATTAATTATAGTATTTATTTAATATCAATATTTATTACTTAGTTAAATTAATTACGGTATTTAATTAATTTTAACAATCTATATATATTAAAAATTACAATGCAATTATTAAAAAATAAATTTAAAAATTAGATATATGAAATAAAACATTTAGACTAAGAAATATGGGGAATTTCTCACTTTTTCATATTAAAATTTATATTTAAAATATAAAATATTAATATATATCCATGGTTAGGTTGTTCGGTTTTAGTCGGTTTACAAAAGGCCAAAGTAAAACTAATCCAACTTGGTCGAATTGGGAAATTTTTTAACCAAAGTCGACCTAAAATACTAGAAAACTGACCAACTCGGGTCAAGTTGATCGGGTTGGTCGGTTTCATAAGTTTAATGGATAAACCTAACTGAAATTAATTATTGTTGTTTTCGTACTATAAAAAATTTATTAAAAATAGTATATAAAATATGAATAATTATTAATTATTTAAAAAATTGAAAATATAAAACAATTGTATACTCTTATATGTTTTTATTAGGGTCATTTACTAGAACACACCTTATAGTTTTTTATATTTACTTAAACCTCTTAGTCAACCTTTCTCTAATTTAGTAGAGTTTCTCTCCTAAACTATCTCTAATTCCTATTTATCCTCTCGCCCACTTTTTATCTATATCTATCTAAAGAAAGTTTCAATTAAAAAAAATTCAGAACTATTTAAATGTTATAACAAAATTATATACTAAATTTAAAACATTTATTCAAAACACAAAAAATTAATAGACTTAATAATATTCATATTATTAATAATTCAACATTTTTACAAAATTCAACATGAAATTATGTAGTAACAATATAAATTATAATTTTACGAATTATTCAATTTAAATGTTATTTATATAATAAAAATTTAACATTAAAAAATAAAAAAAATATTTAAATATTTCAATAACTAAAAATCTTAAAAAACAATAAAAATAGCTAAATAATATAAAAAAATATTTAATAACATGTAATAACATTAAAATAAATAAAAGTCAAATAATGAATATTTTTAAATATTTTACATATTATTTAAAGATTTAAATAACAAAATATTTAACATGACAAAATTTTAAATAGTTAAAAATAACAAAATTATGTAATAAATTCTAAAAAAATCTTAAAAGTAGAAAAATAATTGTAATAGAATTCATAATATTCATATTAATAATAATTTAATATTTTACAAAATTAATAACAAATTATGTAATAATAGTACAATTACAATTTAATGGATTATTAAATTCAATAAATAATTAATATTTTAGGAATTTAAATAAAAATATTATTTCAATAACTAAACAATATTGTAAATAACTAAATAATATTGTAAATAACTAATTTCACTTATATCAATTAATAATTATAGAAAATAACTATAAAAAATTATATTTATTAGTAATAAATTTACAATAATAGTGTATACTCATTATACATTTATATATACTATAATTAATATTTATTTTATTTTCAGTAATTATTTATTGTTTTTTTTATAAATATATGCTTTCAATAATTATTTATAAATGTATTTTATTTTTGTTACTTAATAGAAAATCATCAATAATAGTTGGAGATTAAACAACTATTGTTTAACTTTTGAAATTTAATTTATCATATTTATTGTATTTTTGTTATAAGTTTACTTTTAGTAATTATATATTTTTTATAATTTATACATTAATACTTATTAGAGATTAAACTATTATTTAAGATTACACTATTTATTGACTGATTTAGTATATTTTCACTATTTATTATATTTTTGTAATTATTGTATTTTTATTTTATATCTATTATATTTTCATTATAAACTTATTTTCAATGATTGTGTACGTTGGCTATAAATTTTCAATAATTATTGGAGATTAAACTATTGTTATTTAGACTATAAACTTAGTTGAAATTAGGAGTGCTCAATGATTGGTTCAGTTCAGTTGCATGTTGTTTCGCCAACCAAACCAAACTGGTCAAGTCCACAGTTTGTCACTAAAACCGATTGACCATTAGCGAAAACCCACTAACTCGGGTTGTATTGATTTGGGTCTATTTTCGGTTTAGTTTATTTGTTCAAAAGATTTAAACTTAAAAATTAACTTTAAATTTCAGAAATTACAATGATATTATTAAAAAATAAATTACAAAAATTAAATCTATGATATAAAATATTTTAGACTAACAAATATGGAAATTTTCCAACTTTACTGTATTGAAAAATTAAATATAAAATATAAAATATTAATATATATTTATTAAACCAAAGTCGATCTAAAATACTAGAAAACCAACCAACTTGGGTTGAGTATGATCAAATTGTTTATTAAAAAGTTATAATATAAAACAATTATATACTCTTATGTATTTCTATTGTTTAAGTTTCGCTTAACAAAGCACGGGTCCTCGTCAGCATGCCTCTCCTTGCTCCATTATCCCCACCCTGTATTCTTTTTTACTTTCTCTCCTCTCCCCTTCTCACCACTCCCATTAAGCCATGTCACCCAACTACCTAAAAATATTTCTATACTCTCTCTCCTAAGGTATGTCATTTAAACCAATAAGAAAGTATCATATTGCCCCACTCCGTAATCAATTCCTAAAATGCATCACCCCAATCTATATGCACTCTCTCTCATTTAAAATATTTGTATTAATTAATAAATAGTTAAATACGGTTAATATTTAATACCACCCATATTCAATGAGTATTAAATAGTGTTATTACCAAAAGTTAATAAATATGGTTAGTAATTTACAAAAAGTTGAATATTCTTATTAGTACCGTTAGTAAATTACCAAAAATTAATAAATATTATTATTAATTAACTCATTAACAACATTTTATAGAAAATGAAAACTCTTTAACTAATACCTGTAAAATTGAGAATTATTTTAACAATTATCAAAAAGTATAAAATTTTAGTTATTGTTATTAGTATAATTAATAACCAAATACAAATGGGGGAACAAAATATTATAATGTTAGAAAATGAAATTATTAATTAATTTATATTGAAAAATAAAAATATAAATTAGTGTAATTTTGTTAGTAAACTACCAAATAAATATATATATATATATATATTTAATAACAATTAAAAAAATCAATAAATCCCCATAGTTACACAAATGTAATAAATTTCTCAAAAAAAATCATAAAACTACATTTTTGTAAAATAACATTTTTGAAATTAAAAGATATAAAGTTTTTGAAAGTTTATTTGAAATGCATTAAATAATTATTGAAAATTATTAGAATATTTTGGAAATTTTAGGAAAATTTATTACATTCGATAGAATTTTGGAAATTGAAAAATTATGTAATTATCATGCAAATTATTGAAAATTATTAAAGATAAATGACTATGGGAAATGGAAACTATAATTTGAACAAATAATTACACAAATTATTAAGATGAATTAGTATACTATTGGAAAAAGGAAATTATTAGTTAGTTTATATTAGAAATTATAAGATAAATTAGTATAGTTTTGTAAGTAAACCATTTAAAAAGAAAATAAATTATTTAATAAAAATTTAAATAAATTTGAATAAATTTTCAAAATTATACAAGTATAATAAATTTTCCAAAATTTTCATAAAATTACATTTTTGAATATTAAAGACAATTTAGTGTACTTTTAGAAATTTACCATGTGGTTGATACTCAGTGTATCATTTTGATCATTTCTATCATCAAATTGAATATTGGGTTGACGGGGATAGTGTTTTCAAAACTAGATCAAACTAGATGGTTAGACCGGAAAAATTGAGATCTGGACACCATTTCACCTCAAAACCGCTTTTTATCCAAAAATCGTTTATTTGGTTAGCGAACTATTGACCTAGGCGGTCGAACCATTAACCTAGACAACAATTTTTGGCTTTTTTTTGTTTTTCTAAATTTTTATTTTTTTTTATCAAAGTGGGTCATCCGTTTGGATTAAACAGTCGAATTGTTCGACCCCAAAACAATTCCCTAGTCCAATTTTAAAAACCTTGGATGGGGAGTGGTGCCTTGCCTTGAGCTTGGCTTGGTGTGCGGCATGGCCTAGCCCAAGGCTCGACCCATGGACCAGCCCGATCCACGGCCTGACATGGGCCCATGTAGGCTTGGGCCATGCCGAACCAAGCCCCAAATTATCCTAGAGGAGGGAGGCATGGCCCGGGATGCTTCGTGGGCCAACATGGCACGACTCGCATTTTGTGCAGGCCACATGCGGGTCGTGTCATGCCGACTCAATACTGCCCAATTTACACATCTACTTGAACCCACCGAATACTAGGGACGGGGTAGCAAAATTCAAGGATTCTCCATCATTGATGAGAAGTGGGGTGCCTTTGAGGAGTTGTTACCTTGCCCTAAACCCGTGTGACACTAAGGACGGGGCGGGGATGAGGTAGAGTGTCTTGACTATGGGGCAGGACAAGGGATGGGGTGCCTTGCCCTAAATCCACCCTATTGTTATTCCTATATAATTGTTAATTATTAGTGGAATTAATAAAAAATTTAGCTTTTATAATTATTTTTATTTATTTAAAGTTAATCAGAATTTCATTTAAAAATAATAAAAATTATTAATAAAACTAAATTTATTAAAAAATATTTGTTCATATTCAATTAACAATAAATATTTTTTTATAAATTAATATTAAATGAAAAATAAAATTATTAAATCTTTCAGATTTTCCTGTGCATCGCACGGGGTCCCTGTTAGTTATTTGATTAAAACATATAAAAAACACATAGACTCTCAATTATCCTTCACGTAAAATTCATAATATTATTAAATTCAACACCTAATACATAAAGTTTATATGCTTTCCAACAATATGCGGGTCGGGAGAGTTGGGTTTGGCCTAATACTGTATCCTACCCGCACACGAACAGGTTATAAAATCCCAAAATCTGTCTCCATCCCAAAACCCGTCCTTTAAAGCATGGAAACCCACCCCGTCAACGTGGATACCCACCAGGTATGGTAGAAATTTCCATCCCTAGTTGGAATCCAAAAAGAGTATCTTCTTTATCTAATCTTTCTTCAGCAAATTGAGCGAGCAAGAATGTCCTCCAAGGTCATCCAAAGCTCCACCTAACACTATTTTGTTCTTACGGACTGCAATTATGGACAGGATTCTTACTATCAATCAATCATCTCCAACCCAAAGGGGTGACTTTAACGAATCAATGCAAGATGTGTGATCAGGGGAGAGGAGTTGGTGCTTCACTTTTTAATTCATTGCTAATTCTCTTATAGTACCTGGGTGGATGCACTTCTTAAAAGTGTTTAAACTCAACAGCACCTCAATTCATCACTTATTTCTGCCCGGAAATGCAAAGCATTCAGCAAGAGAGGGAATATTTTGAGGAAACTAATCTCATTAGTCATTTGCTGATTCATTTGAAGAGAACCCAATGAGAGGGTCTTTAATGCAAAGAGCTCTCAGGTTTATGCTGTTAATTAGGTGGATGGAGAGATCCCTATTCCAATGGGAAAGCAATCATAAGGAGTTTGCAGGCCTGAAGCTCTCTGTTTTCTCATTTCATTGTCAGGAGAACTTTTTGGATGATAACTTCTCAGTTTTGTCTTAATTGATGAATTTGCTTTGGAGGAAATTAAGGTCTTCCTCTCTTATTAATAGAAATTTCACCATCTCTCTCGTCTTCAAATTGTTTGGAGAAATTTCACCATTTTTCAAAAGAAAATGCATAATAACTTCTTAAACAATTGATTCCAACTCTGAATTTAGAAAGAAAGAAAAGAAAAGAAAAAGGATTTGAACACAAGGAAAACAAATTGGAGACCCAGGAAACAATGCAATGATTTGAAGTTTGCAAAAATAACATCCATAAGCATCAAAATACCAGTCTTTTGCAATTTTCTTCCCCATGCAATTGTTTTCATTTGCTTCCAAACTGAAAACTGAGTCCAATAATCAGAATGAACTGTGAAAATCAATACCATAATATCTTCTTCCACAAAACAAAAATTAAACTTACATGAATTGATTTTGAGGATTACTGGGCAGCATCTGAGAAGGAGGTTGGTGCATGATTCTATCACAATGATGGATGTGAGAAGAGAAAGGAGTCAAGAGAAATGGACTTGTTGTCAAGGAGAAAGAGAAAGCGGGTTTATTCATTTGTGAATCAAATTTAATAAAGGAGTGAATTTAGGTTAATTTAAATGTGGTTTAGCGGTTATAGTGGCAGGGGCTACGCAACGGCAATTAACGAACCATTGAAATTGAGTCATTTAGTGCATTTAATGAGGGTATTTTTGTCATAAATTAGTTCTTACAATTTGACTTGTTGCCTCAACTCAAATGTGGTGATGTGGCCTCAAATGGAAGTGAAAAACTAGAGTACGAAAAGCATTTCAAGGTTAATCCTCGTAGAACCAAACAGTTCATGGTTTAATGGTTTGGTTCAATTTCTTCACTACTTCTGTTTTGTTGATGGTTTGTTTGCTATTTGATTTGACTCAAGTAATGATAGTGTTCCAGCCGCATTGAAATCGCCAAACGTTTATTGTCACTGGACATAGAGGATGTAGCATAAACATGTTCCACTGGTTCGACTAGAGAATGCAATTCATAAAAGAAAACTCAATTCTTTTCTTTAACATTGTAGAGTTTGATATTCAGGTGATATTTAACAATATCAGTTGAATTCTGGCCATCAAGGATGTAGATTTGTTTCACATCACTAAAATTTTTATTTGTTAATGGATATATAAACAAGAAGAAAGAAAGAAGGAAAGAAAAAGAAGCAGAGGGCAATTTGATAATTTTACTACCCATTGTAATGCCTATTAATGGTGTTGGACTAAAGTGACACTTTCTAGAAATTTAGGTATTGTAGTGGCACTTTTCAAAGTATAAATACTAGGGGTGAGCAAGAAAAACCGAAAAACCAGCAATTACCTGAATAGACGGGCCAGTATACATATATTTCTATATATTTCTATTTTTTATTATATATTTATATACTTTATATAATATACATTATAAATATAAACAATCGAAAAGCCGATGAATTTTGGACGTACTCCACTTTAAAATGACCCCGAGTGGATTTGGGCTCCACTTTATATTTATATCTTGGTATTGTCGGATTTGAAATTTTGGGTTCTATGTAAATATGATACTTAATTTCTAGGTTAATGTAAAATGAGGTTTAGGATCAAAATGACCCCGATCGGATGATTTGAATCGGTTATGGCTGTGGCTCTTAAGATGATGGGATAAATGGTGTTAGATTTGGAATTTTGGCTTCTATCATAAGTTTGGTGTTTGATTTCTAAATTAATGCGAGATAAGGTTTAGGATCAAAATGATCCCGATCATAGGATCTAAATCAGTTATGGCATTGAGTCTTGACATGAAGGGGTAAACGGTGTCGGTTTTGGGTGATCTTACTGTTGCCGGATTTGGAATATTAGGCTCTATGTATCTATGGTGCTCGATTTCTAACTGGATGTGAGATTGTAGTTCATGAACAAAATGACCCTAATTGGACGATTGGGATTAGTTTCAGCTTTAGGTCTTAAGATGAAGGGGTAAATGGTGTCGTATTTGAGTGATCTTTGTGTCATTGGATTAGGAATTTTGGGCTCCACGTGCCTAATGTGTTGGATCCTAAAGTTTAAACTTTAGTGAAATTCAAAAAATGCCCCTAGTTTTGTTGAAAGGTTAGCTAGTGCATGCTTAAAGGTTGAAGCGCTACAAAAAGGCTGAATGGTGCAAAAATGGGATGCCTACAACTGGACATAGAGGATGTAGCATAAATATGTTACATTGGTTCAACTAGGGAGTGCAAGCCCTAAAAGAAAACTCAATTCTTTCCTTTAACATTGTAGAAAAGTTTGCCATTGATTTTTAGAGTTTGACATTCAGGTGATATTTAATAGTATCATTTGAATTTTGTCCATTAAGGATGTATATTTTTCTCTCATCATTGAAATTTTTACTTGTTAATGATTAAATAAGAAGATGAAGAAGAAAATAAAGAAAAAGAAGTGAAGGGCAGTTTGATAATTCTACTACCCATTGCAATAACTTTTAATGATACTAGGCTAATGTGGCTAGCTTCCTAGAAATTTAGGTATTGTAGTAGAAATTTTGAAAATTTAAGTACTAAAGTGAGACTACCCCTAAGTATAGGATACTAGTTAAGGGTCTATTCGTTTACATCGAAATCTCACATTTGAATGCTTTTGGAATTATAATAATTATTTTTATAGGTGTATTGTTGTTGGTGAAATTTTCTTAGTTCTAAACATTGAATGTAAAGAATGTTGCTCAAAAATTTAAATGCCAAATTCTAAAATATGACAATTGACTATTTTAACCTTGGAAAAGAGATATTTTATTTAACTACTTAACAAACTAATTACCATTTAACTAGATGATAATAGAATAAGAAATAAACATTGGAATTAAGAAAAAATATGATTTTTTCAATATTTTTAAGAAATTAAACATGAATTAACTAATTAATATTTAAAATATATAATTAAGTAAATAACTAAAAATTAATAATTTATAAATTATCACCTTTTACTTATTCATGTAATTAATTATGAATTAACTACATAATTACATAGTTATTAATTAACTAATTAAGTGAAATATTAGAAATAATCAATTATTACAAATTAACAATTAAAAAAATTATTTAGTGTTTACATAAAACTCACACTTTTAATTCAAAAAATGAAAATAATTGTTAATAATTGATAATATTTTATTTATTAATTAATAATAAAACTAATAAATTATTAGTAATTAAATAATTAAATATAGTCAACTAAATGACACATAATAATAACTTATTATTATTAATATTGCTATTATTATTATTATTATTATTATTATTATTATTATTATTATTATTATTATTATTATTGTATATGGTCACCATAGCATACATAAATGGAATAGCATTTTGGGGCATTCTTTTAAAACATGAGTGAGCATTATTGCCATTGTATATGATGTGATGCAAATTAAGGTTGGATAAAATGGGAATCCAAAACTCTTTATGCCTCTAAAAGGTATTAAGAGATAAGAGGAATAAAAAGCAAAAATGAACATGGCAAAAGAGGGGATATACTATAAACCAATTAAAATTCTTAAATATAGATTCAATGAGAGATCGAGTGTTAATACCTTAAATACAGGTCATAATAAGAGGTTATAATATAAACTTAAAAGTGACAATGAAAACTACATTTTCCACCTTCACAATAGAAATGACCATATTTAAAAACAAAGTATTTTAGTGAAGTTAAAGTCTAAACATTGAAACTCCATTCATACTTTAATAGTAGTACTATAGATGCATCTAATAAGTGATGATGCAACATTGAAATTTACAACTATTACTACTACTAATATACATTGGCAATTTGAAGTAATGATGATCACAAGTGAAATACATAAGTTATTGAAGTATAGTGCATTATTAGATTTATTACCTTACAAACTTAATATTATGATTCAAATCTTTTACTATCTTAGTTAACAACTAGATGAGATTTTGGTTGAACCACTAGTATGCCACCTAAATTAAAATGTGGTTTCATTTCTATGCCATTTTTATAACACATGTTTTTGTATCATTAATTATGTAGCCAAATCCATTCTCGCAATCGTATGAGAAGACATGGCATGCCTATTTGGACAACATTGTTATCACATAGACCTTAGCGGGCACCCTCATCATTTCCTCTTCAATAGAGGAGGTTTGTGCTGTGGTGGGTCGGGGGTTCGAGGCCCATGGGCCAGGTCGGCACGACACAACAGCATGTGCCGTGCCGCTCGCGGCCAGCGTGCTAGCACGGCCCAACCCGTGGCACGACACGAAGCAAGGTCCGCTCGGGAATATAGTCGTTGGCCCCCTCCCAAAGGGGCCCAATGGCTAGTTTCAGCCCCCCCCCAACTATAAACAACCATATTAGGGGGGTATTTCTGTATTTTGCTTATGAGGGGTTGAAAAAATGACATAAATGCCCCCCAACAGCTATATAACAACTAGTTTAGGGGGGCATTTTGGGTAAAGTTATAAGTAACTTTACAATGACCAAAATACTCCTTCCAACAACTAAATAACAGATAGTTTATTGGGTATTTTGGGCAATTGAATTATGTTCAATTCCTATAAATAGCCCTATCCTCCACCATTCTCATCACACCAATTCAACAATTCTCTTAATCTCCTCTCCCTCTCTCTCTCATACTCAAACTCATACATTCTCAATTATTTGCAATCTAAGAAATTCTGATTAGCTGATTATTTGATTTTGCATTCTCCAATTCTCAAGTCTCAACTTTATCAAAGTTTCAACTTTCAACAAGAAGAAGGCTTTCTCAACCAGCTCAAGTATCTCAATTTGGGAGGCTTGGACGTTGAAAAGCTTTAACCGTTGAAATCAAGTTGGGATTTTGAACCGGCAATCCAGGTAAGTCGAATTAGATTCATTTTTATCTTTTTAGAATTAAAAAAATGGCCAGCTCTTCTCAAAACCGATTCCCCAACATGCTCACCATGGATGATATTCAATTGCATCACAAAAGTGTTAACACTGATGCGATTGATGTCGATGGAAGTGGAACTTTCACCCATGGTAGTAGTGATACTAGGGGAAAAATGAGGGCTTCTAACAGAGCTATCCTCCGCGGATTAAAGGCACGGTTGGACTGAGCTAAAGGATTGTGTGCACATGAACTACCCAATGTTCTGTGGGCGTACCGGACCACAGAGAAGACCGCCATGGGAGAAACACCCTTCAATCTCACCTACGGCACTGAAGCAGTAATCCCTGCAGAGATCGAAGTGCCCACGCTGCGACTAGAAGCATACAATGATCAGACGAACGAAGATGAGCTACGTACCAACCTCGATCTACTTGACGAAGTAAGGGACCTCGCGTACATCAGAACCGCAGCCTACCAGCGGAGAGTAGCTCGGTACTATAACGCAAGGGTCAAGAGGGGGAACCTCCGCGTTGGCGACCTGGTCCTCCGCAAAGTTATGGTACCTGAGCCCAACGTTGGCAAGCTCGGGTCCAACTGGGAAGGTCCCTATCGAGTGAAGCGAGTGCTCAGGGAAGGAACGTACGAGCTTGAGACCCTCGAAGGGAAACAAGTACCTCAGGCATGGAATATCGTCAACTTGAGACAATACTACTTGTAACAACCGAGTAGGCCACGGGCCGCACCCAGAGCCTAAGGGCCAAAATGCCGAGCTAACACGACCTCGGCGCTATAAGACCCAGTCGCCTCCATGGCATGGGCAAATTTCAAGGGYAGACTATAAGTCACCCTCTCAGCCTAAGGGCCAAAACACCGAGCTAACATAGACCTCAGCATCAAGAAAGACTTAGCCACTTCAGCGGCGAAGGC
>NW_010729081.1:0-39101 GCF_000365185.1 Nelumbo nucifera
TAAACCCTAAACCCTAAACCCTAAACCCTAAACCCTAAACCCTAAACCCTAAACCCTAAACCCTAAACCCTAAACCCTAAAACCCTAAACCCTAAAACCCTAAATCCTCAACCCTAAACCCTAAAACCCTAAACCCTAAAACCTAAAACCCTAAACCCTATACTCTAAACCATAATGAGTTGGTGGTATCGGTGTTCCCCCTTACACTTTTCTTGGAACCAACTATTAGTGAAATGAGAAAGAGAAGTTCAAGCTCATGTCTAACCAAGCTCTTCCCTTCTTCATAGCAAATTCCAATGATTGTGGTGGTACTAGGGTTCCTCCCCTTCACACCTCTCTTGCAACCTGATGATGCGCAAATTGGCAACTCCCTACTAACAGGTGACTCGGATACTTAGTTGGACAATTCCTAGCTAGAAGGTGACTCGAATGCCTTGCTGAATTTTGCCGAGCTAGAAGGGACTCGGATGTCGAGCTGAATAATGATGAGCTATATAGTCTACTGGGGTGACCTGCAAAGAGTTAGTGTCGGAGTGCCCGTGGTGTTCCTTCCTATGCTTAAGTCAGCAAATTGGAGATTTTTTATAGTGCTAAAAGTGAGAGATCTGCGAGTGCTAAATTGTGCATATTTTCTGAGGTTGGAAATGAGACCTTTATATAGGCGTAAGGAACCGGGAGCTTCCTGTAACGCGTCTGAGATTCCCGAGAAGTTGTGTCCTCCATGTTCGGAGGCGAGGGATAGAGTCTATTCAATCAGCTCTGATGCAGATGATACGGGAGAATGGGTGTAACTGTCGAGAGTTGTGGACCCGGAGAAGTCAAAGATAGTAACTTGCTTAAGGAAGAGGCCAGTGAACACGCCTTGCAAGTCCCCTCCTAGACCTCAATCAGGTCAGCATGTCTTCGAGGAGGTCGCTCCTTACGCATAGGTGCCTTGGACCGGTTACGGCGAGGTACTACAGGCCGGCCCTAGACGAAGTGCTGCTAGCCTCTCTGCCGAGTTGCCCAAGTTGTGTATAAGGTCCCCGGATCTCCATTAGGTCACTAGGTCGACAGAGGTAGGTTGCTTGGTCACCAATAGGTCGATGGAGGTAGGTCACCAAGTCTCCGAAGGTAGTTCTCCAGGTCTCCAGAGGTTAGTCCCTAGGTTGACAGAGGTAGGTCAACATGTCTCCAATAGGTCGGCAGAGGTAGGTCGCCAAATTAGTTGAGGTGGGTCGCCAGGTCTCCGAAGGTAGATTGCTTGGTCGACAGAGGTAGGCCGCCAGGTCGACGAAGGCAGGTCGCCAGGTCGGCTGAGGTGGGTTGCCAGGTCGGCAGAGGTAGGTCCTTAGGTCTCCAATAGGTAGGTCGCCAGGTCAGCAGAGGTAGGTTTTCAGTTGGGACTCCATCATTTTTGTTAAGGCAAGTCATCGCCTACGTGGTGTCGGGGTGTCATCCAGCCTTTCTGAGGTGCCACGTGTCATGATGTTAGTGAAGTGCCAAATATACCCTCATCAATTGCCCCCTCCCACTCCCGAGTTGAGGTCAACTTGGCAAAGGGAGTAGCTTGCTATAGGTCCTTTGGCCCAGAATGACTAGTTTGATGAGCTCATAAGCGTTGATCCAGTTTGCCCCCCAAGTCAGAAGAATCTAAGGATTGAATGCAACATTACGTAGGAATTCGCCATCTTGACTATCGAGACACAGGAGCGAACTCATTTGCTCAAGGAGAGGCGAAGTAAGCACTTTGAGGAATCTACCGTACTAGGGATGCAACCGTCAAGGAGTTCTGCAATTCAGATGAATACCTCAAGAGCGAAGTTCGTCATGCCATCCTAAAGAGGGGATTCAAACTACATGACTACCTCCTCAGGTCGCTCCACTTACGTAGACTTCAACGCAATGTTCCTCAAGCCAGTCCTCGAAGGAGTAGCCGACAAGTTTGATGAGGAGCATGAAACCGAGATGGACGACAACTGTAAAGAAGTCGACCATGTTTGCATGTTTGTTGAGGTGCTAAAAGTGAACTAGTATTCCTTTCCTCCATTTCTCTTTTTCTTTATTAGGTCGGCAGTGAGATACTGATGTCCTTTAAGATCGATTTAAGGGTAGTTGTGGCACAGTCAAAATGCTGCCAAGCTAGATAGATGGGGGCCGACCTGCATAGGTTGGCCTACCTGTTGCTAACGCATTTTGAGGTTGACTTAAGGGTCCAATTGTTGTTGAAAGGGATTTATTTTCCCCTTAGAGTTCGGTTTGATCAGGTCACCAAAGCGATTACTCCTAATTCCGGCCATCAAAATGATGTCGAGCTGTCGAACTACTGATGTGTGTACTACTGATCAGGTCACCAAAGCGATTACTCCTAAAAGCGGTTTGGCTTCCCCTTAGTAGATTTTCACTAACGTGTGTGTACTACGAGTCGACTCGTCCAGGTCGCCAAAGCAGGTCTCAATCAGGTCACCGAAATTATAACAAGCTAGTTTGCTCTTAACACCTTATCACCTCGGTAGGGCTGACCTGCGAGGGTGGCTCCACAATCTATTGACCATCAACTCCTACGAGAACCATGGAGGGCTCAACCTGCAAGGCGGCCTCACATTCTGTTGGTCCTCAACTCCCATGGGAACCACGGAGGGCTCAACCTGAGGGGGTGGTCTCAATGTTTGTTGGCCGTCAACTCTCGTAGTGAACATGTAGAGGTTGACCCATAGGGGCGGCCTCACAATCAGGGCTAGGAGATTCTGTCCGGGCAAGACAGTTGAAACTTATTTGGGCTGACCATTTTGATTCTGCCCCCTTGTGATAGCATCATCGATTCGTGTGTCATTATTGTCGTTAAACGGCGGGTTGGTGCCACAGCCACATTGCATCAGCCCTTGGAGATGTTGGTCATCTAGTCCTATGATAAGCCACAAGGAGCTCAACTTGTGGGGGAAGCTCTACTAACTGTAGGTTGCCAAGTTGCATGGGAGCCTTGGAAGGCTCAACCCGCAAGGGCGATTGCACAATTTGTTAGCCACCAACTACAACGAACGACCTCGTGAACAGGGCTGATTAGGCTCATCTGGGCTATTTACCGTTGAGTGTGAATTTAAAGTGAAAATTGAGAATCTGGCTTTTAAGTAACGGTTCCCACAGATGGTGCCAATTGATGATGTGTGATTTGGCAAGTCCCTATTGACAGGTGATTCAGATGTTAAGCTAGACAATTCCTAGCTAAAAGGTGACTCAGATGCCTAGCTGAATAATGCCAAGATGGAAGGTGACTCGGATGCCAAGATGAATAATGACGAACTATATAGTCTACTGGGAAACCTACAAAGAGATAGTGTCAGAATGCCCGTGCTACTTTACCCAGGTGGGCACTCCGATGCTTAAGTTAGCGAATTGGAGATTTTTGAGAGAGTTATATATCTGCGAGATCTAAAATGCACATACTTTCGAAGGTTGAATGAGACTTTTATATAGGCGTAAGGAACCGGGAGCTTCCTGTAACGTGTTCGAGATTCCAGGGAAACCGCGTCTGCCATTTTCGGAGGAGAGGGATAGAGTTTATTCAATCAGCTCCGATGTGCACGATACAGCAAAATGGGTGTAACAGTCGAGAATCGTGGTCCCAAAGAAATCGGAAATGGTAACTTGCTTAAGGAAGAGGTTGGCGAGCACGTCTCGCAGGTCACCACCTGGGCCTCAATTAGGTCTGCAAGTCTTCGAGGAGGTTGCTCTTCATGCCGAGGTCCCTTGGATCAGTAACGACAAGGTACTACTGCTCAGCCCTGGATGAGGTGCTTCTAGCCACTCTGCCAAGTTGCCCGAGTTGTGTTTGAGGTCATCAACTGGGTCTTCATTAGGTCGCCAGGTCAACAGAGGTAGGTCACCAGGTCTCTAGTAGGTCAGCAAAGGTAGGTCGCCAAGTCAGCGGAGGTGGGTCGTTGTTTGCACCCAATTTTTGCCCAATCCCTTCACCCTACCTCTTTGTACCCCCTCTGGCACTCCAAAAACTTGAAACACAACCAGATCAACTTGAGACATTCCAAAACCTGAGAAAACCTTCCTTTGACACAATCCACAGGATAAAAAAGAACCTTGATCAGACATCACCCCCAGACTTGAGAAACTATAACTTAGTTACACATCAATTTTCATGACTAAACTGCAAAGATCCACCGTTTATCATGCCAGCTTCCTTTCTAACGACCCTGATCTATTTGATATTCAAATTCCAACTCCTCCAAAATCAAATCCAGCATATCCATCACCCCAAAATCACTAGGAAATAATCAACTAGTGAATCCCACCATGAATCTTCAACAACTAACCGCAAAAACATCAAGATCTCATTCGGATGGCCTTCAATGATTACCAAGATTGACCATATATTTCTCATATCAGAACCATCCACTTGTCTTCTCACCCTAATCCATGCCTATCTACCAAATTGTAACTCAAAATTCCCTCGTTTAACACCCCATCAAGCCTAGATTCTATTCCAACAAATCTCATTAATTAGAGCCTACCATCTATCATCCCGACTTCACATGACAAATCAGACCTTACCACTGTGTTCGGAACCCAAAAAACCCTGGCATGTCAAATCTCACGACCAAACACCTCAGTTTGACTATTGAAAAAGTAAGATTCCATTTCGAACCCTCTCGTTGATTGGAAAACCATAAGCTAAGACCATGATCTGAACTAAATCAATCAATCTACACCTCTGATCAAAGATCCATCACTTCCATTAGATTCAAGATGATCAAAACTGCCAATCCACCAAACTTCATCTCAAAATTCCCTCATTTGACCCTCCATCAAACAAAGAATCTGATTCAGTAAATCTCGTTATCTGAACTTGTCAGCCATAGATCTCAATCATTCTGACCCCATTTGTCCGATCAGACCTCACCACTATGTTTAGAGACCCAAAAAACCCTAGTACGCCAAATTTCATGACCAGACTCATTCATTTGACTGTTAAATTAGAAAGATACAATTTCGATGCACCAAATTAAATTACCACGTCATCTGGCCCAACCCGAAGCCGTAAAAGGGTAATGGCTGATGTCAAACCCATTCTTGACCCATTAAAACACCTGGACCAATCAAACAAAGCCTAATAGATCCAAAAAGCTCAAAATACCAAACAGACCCCTACTTAAGACCAAGAAAAGACAAAATAGCTTTAAAAAGTTCATCAAATTTACATTCTCTGACACTATCAGCCCCAAATACGGGGCTGCAACGTCTGTCACGCCCCAAGCTCCCATTGGATGCACAAAACCCATGAAAACAACCCCCAAATCAAAGAAAGGGTTTCTCCAAACAGGAAGGCTTGACTGGGCATCTATTTCTTTGAAGAATCTTTACCTATTTTTGTGAAAAACCCCTGTTGAATCCTAGGCACTATAGCTAAGAAAATTTCATACCCATCTCCCTCCATTTTCTCTATAAATAGAGGCCCAGCTCAAGCTTGAAGGAGGAGAAAACCTGAGGGGAGAACAGGCAACCGGAAAGAGGGGAAATCTGAGAGAAATCCCTAGAGAAAGAAAAATAAAGATGAGAGAGTTTCCCAACTCCTGTAACATACCCAGTTTGCTTGAAACCCCGAAATCCTTGAAGCTAAGTTCAAGCCTCATCCCCTGTTTCCTAGATTCAACACCAAAAACACCCAACCTAGCCCTTGCCTTGCTCAAGTTTCATTTTAAGTCCTTTCAGTTGCTGGAAAGTTGGTTTCGAGGTTGCACACAAAAGGTAAGCCTCTCACACCCCACCTCTCTGCTTTAGTTTAGTTTCAGATTGCTTAAAATCCTTAAATTCTATGAAACTTACATTCCCAGTTTCCTTCAAATTGAGAAAAATAGTTAGAGAGGCGAGGGTCTTAGGGAAACCAGTACCTAAGACCCAATAACATCTCCTCAAATCAATTCTAGGCGAAGTTGGGAACGTTTTTGCCGAGTTTCAGGAGCTTTGACAATCCCATTAATTGGTGTTTTGTCAGAATTTGAGCTTGAATAACTCCCGTTTTGGGCTTTTACAGCAACTTGGAGAGACTGGTGCCTAATACCTTCCCTCTCCCAATCCTTAGAAGCCAAAATCTCGTGGTTGTATGCCTTTCCCATGAAAAACAGAGACACTATCAAAGACCTATATCAAGTTTTCAAATCTGAAAATGAGGGCCCATTTCCTCTAAAAAATGAGTGGCGACTCCAACTCTTTGAGCCGGCCATGAGCTTCTCGGAACTCACAACTAGCAATTCCGTTGTGGACAACTGGAACCTTTATTACGAGTTATTCAGACTTAGTTTCTTTTTGTTTTACTTTGGTAAGTTTAAGACCTAGTGGTTTTGCTATTCAAAATCACACCTCAAGAAAGCTAGGCATGATAGACCTTCCTAACACAATCACCCAAAGCCATTCCCATTCCGAAATCGCACCTGAAGCTTCACCTAGAACCATACCTTTTTTGAAATTGCAACCAAGGTCTCACTTGAAACACTTCTTCAAAATCACGCTCCCTTTCAACCTTACCGCAACCCAGAAAGTCCAAAATCACAATTCCCTACAACCTTATTGCAACCCAGAAATCCAAAATCGCACTCCCTTTCAACCTTATCGCAACCCAGAAGTCCAAAGTCACACTTCCTTTCAACCTCATCACAACCCAGAAGTCCAAAATCGCACTTAGAGCCTCATCGCAACCCATAGCTTCATCGCAACTCAACCCAACCTCATCGCAACCCATAGGTTCATCGCAATTCAACCCAACCACATTGCAACCCATAGGCTCATCGCAACTCAGTTCATCGTCATCACAACTCAACCTCGTCGCAACTCAGAAGCTCAAAGTCGTACTCAGGACCTAACAATCACACTATACTTCAGTCTTATCACACCTAATCGCACCTATCCACCTTTCTCACGCCCCCTTTTTTTGTTTTTTTTTTTTGTTTTTCCTTTTTTTCTTTTTTTTTTGTGTTTTCTTTTGGGTTTTTTTTTTCCACCCCTTCTTTTCCTTTGGTAATCTCTCAAAATTTGTTGTTTTTGCTATCACTATAATTGAACATGATTAGCTTAGTTTTGGGTAGCAGTAATCTTTGTTCTACTCTTTTCTCCCCTTTATTTTAGTTAAAAAGCATCAAGAGAACTTAGCTTCTATTAGATCCCAACTGTGGCCACTTAGAGACTTGTTAGATTGCTTGAAAACTTAAACATGTGGCTACATTCTCCCCTTGTTTTTTGTTTTGTTGCTTTCCTATTCATTTTCCCTGCATGCTTAAACACTCACAATTCACACATTTTCATGTAAATTGAATTAGACTCCCATTTTACCCATTAGGAAAAGGATAGTAGGTGTGTGCCTCTAGACTTTGGTCCTCAAAAGCTCCACCAAAACCTTCAAACTAGCCACCAACCAAAGAAGCTCATTTGTCCATGGGTGGAGGTTTGAATGCTAGCAACCTTGTTGGAACCTCAGAGTCTATAACCCACCTAACAACTCCATGCATCGCACCAAGAATACCCATGTATAAAAGCCTTAGAGGAAAAAATGATAGAAGAACTATAGTGTAATTAGGACTAGGACACTACAAGTGTTGCACTATGTTGTTGTCATCTCTAGGAGTAGAATAAAAAAATGAAGCTTGAACTCTTTCAATCCATTAAACAAAAAAACAACAAGAACAAGAACAAGAACAAGAACAATAACAATAACAATAACAATAATAAGAATAAGAATAATAATAATAATAATAATAATAATAATAATAATAATAATAATAATAATAATAATAATAATAATAATGTAAGATAAAAAATCCAAACCAATTAAACAAAACAAAATCAAACCTACAAGATTCATTTAAGGTTCAAACTAAAACAAAAAAATAATATTTTCTCTCCTATTAAAAGACGCTAAAACACCCTAAAAGTCACCAAAGGTAACACCTAAGCCAAATTTCCAAATGTTACCCAAGTCTAAGCAAGTATCAACATATCAAAATCTTGAATCAAATAACAATGATAATGAATGATAAAAAATTGAAACCAATTAAATAAAAAATAAATCAAAATCAAATCTACGAGTTTCATCTAAGATTCAAACTACAATAATAATAATAAAATAATAAGGATAAGAAATCTAGGGGTTAAGATCAAAATCAAAACTACAATCTGAAACTATCAAATGGCCATGTTTCAATTCTAGGTTTTTATTCCCTATCTTGGCTAAGTAGATGCATGAATTTATGAGCTCATCTCTTGAGATATAGGATCAAAAGGCCATTTTTGACCCCTTTCATCATGTGTCCTATGTCCATTTCTTAGCTAAGTAGATGCATGACTCTATAAGCTCAGCTCTTGAGAGATAATATCAAAAGGCATTTTTTTACCCCTTTCATCAGTTGTCTTGTGTCAATCTCTTGGCTGAGTAGATGCATGACTCTAAAACATCAAAAGTCCATTTTTTACCCCTTTCACTATTTGTCCTGTGTCTCTCTCTTGTCTAAGTATATGCATGACTCTATGAGCTCAGCTCCTAAAAAGTAGCATTGAAAGGCCATTTTTTTTGTCATCTTCTCTCTTGTGACCATCTCTTGGCTACGTAGGTACCTAACTCTTTCAAAATGCCACCTTGACCCATTCTAAGTATTCAAAGGGGTCTAACCCTCCCTTGACCAGTATAAAAGGATACTTCATTCCCTCAACTAAACTTAGACCAAGTAGATGTCGGGCTATATGAGTTACTCTTGAGAAATAACATCAAAATGCCACTTGGACCTTCACACCATCAAAACTCTCAGATATCAAGTAGGTACATATATAGGGTAGGGATTGATATGCCCTTAGCCAGTATCAAAAGGACATTCTCATGATCTTTTAAATATCTTTCTTATGCTTCTCCAAATTGAGTAGATGTTTGACTCAATGAGTTTGCTCCTAGGGAGCAACATCAAAAATGTTGTTTTTTTATAAATAAGGTACAGAAACTAATTACTCCCAATATTTCCTTCAAATGTTAACATTTTCCAAAACCCAAGAGTGTTTTCTAAATTAGAACTTCATCCTAATTACAACACCAGTAGCCCAAGTTCCAAAATTAATAATAAAATGAGGGAAAAGAACAAATGTACCAAATAACATCAAATCCCAACACCTAACTCACAATAAAAATCTATCAAAACAACAAAAACACAATAAAGGACCAATTCATAAAATGAAGAGAAACAAAATTGTCAAACCATCAGGTTCTATTGTAAGAATTATCAAATAAATTCCCTTTATAAAATCCTAACTCACATAATTTCAAGTCAATTACAAAAATAAACATTCCACAAAGTTGAGCAAATATTAAAGTTCATGAATGCTCTTCCAAATCTTAGTTGAATTCCTCAAACCCCAAAATATTTTTCAAAGCTTCTTCAAACATTGTATTTGTTTTCCAACTTCAAAATCAATCTTAATTTTTTTTACTTTTTAATTTTCGACAAAGATTCACTAATTTAAGACATCCCTCTTGCATGACCTATTCTACTTGACCGTAGATCCTTTCTTTCTTTCGCATCCTTGCTAGGTTCTCTTGACCCACTCCAAGGAAGTCATCTTATATAATCACCTACACATCTAACCTTCTTAGGACTCCTTCAATCAGTACCCACCGTAGAATTGACAACCCTAGCACTTCACACCAAGTCTATTACCTCAACCTCACCCATAGCACCCTACACCCTCGCAAGTCAAGTTTAACCTCGACCCATTCTTGCTTAGGATACAATATTTAGTCAACCAAGTCATAGCAGCCTCAATAGCTCTAGGTACATACTAGGGGCAGGTAGGTTTTGTCATAGTTTTCTGTTGTTTTTGCCTGCACTTCATCATTTGCATGCCATCGCATGTTGCATCCCTACAACTAGTTCTTAGCCTACACTAGTCTATTCCCACTTGTTTGAAGTTTACAACCTAGATTGATACCTTTGTAGAACCAACAACATAGGCCCTTTAGACAACCAACTTTAAAACACCTACACAAATCAAACAAAAGTCCAAATACCTCTTAAACTAAAAAGAACCCTTTCGGCATCGTCATAAAGCAAGCCTTTCATCAACCTCCCATGAAGGAATATGAGCCTCCCAACCAAAAAATAATAATCGAGTACCCTCACCCTAACCCAAACCTTCTTAAAAATATTAAAATCCCAGAATTCCACAAGTATAATGGATCAATTTGTCTCAAAGATCACAAACATGTTGCAGCTTGGATCTAAGAGCCTAATAGGAGCCACTTTGGATTGGCATACCCAGCTCAACCTAGACACTCAGAGGACATGGGGAAATTTGGCCAAACAATTTATCAAGAATTTTGTTGATCTAGAACACCTTAGGACGACATAAGACAAGCTTTCCTCAATTTCAAAAGGTTGGTGCACACAACAAATGGGGACTTAAGCACAAGAAAATCCGCTTAGCATCCATGAATCCACTAGTTGAAATCAAAGAACCTACTATAGTTGCCACCATACATCAACCTTCCTCTTCAACATAGAAGAGTCAAGCATTAACTGATCCTTTCGCTTCCCTTCCTCTATAGTCTCAATTGCTTCCTCAGCCAATCAAGAGCGGATATCTAACACCTTTTTCACCTAAACCAATTCCCAAGCCCTTACCAAAGAGTTTCGAGTTGGGCGAGTATTGCTCTTATCACCAAGGACAAAGGCACTCAATGAACAATTGCACTTTTCTCAAAACCAACATCCAATATCTAATCAATTTCGAACAATATCCTTCAAAACCTAACTAAAATGTGTAATCAAATTTGTAACCCTTTCAAGAACTACGACTGGTCTGATCCCTCACAAGGGGTACATAGGCAGTCTGGGCAGTGGCGCTTGGATGTGACTCGGATTACCAGATAAAAATAAAACCTTAGGACTCACAAATAAACACCTTTTAGTATCATCACCTAAAACCCTAGGTTATTCATCCAAACACCCTCTAGGTACCAACTCAGATAGTCTAGTCATTGCTTGCATCATCTTTGCATTCAATCCCTACATACTCACATTCCATCTAAAGTCTAATGCTCCCAACAAGAAAGATAACCTCACCTACCAATGATCAAGCCAAAATCCAACAAGAGATCGAACAACTTCGAAAAGCAATGAACATGTTAACCTTGAAAGTTGATTGGCTAATCTCCCGCACAAGAGCAACACCACCAATTTTTGTTTCGAATTCTATGCCACCGCCTCAACCATTCAAGAAAGAAGTGAAGAAGTTCAGTATGTTACCTTGCCAACCTTCCCAACTTTTGCCCATCTTGATCAAGAAAGGATATCTTCATTTATTACCTTAGAAGCCTCCTATAGATCCAAAGAATTTCAACTAGAAGGCTTATTGTGCCTACCATCAAGGACCAGGACATGAGACCAATGAATGTTGGCAATTGAAGTATGCTATCCAATGCCTCATTGATGATGGCCAATAAAATCCTGAGGCTCAAGCTTATGGACATTCTGCCACCTAAAGAACATTTGTATTGAACTTTGTTTTTCTTTGGGCCTCAAAGCTCATTGTACTCAGTTTTTACTTAATAAAATCTTGCTTTGTGTCTTTTATCACTCTATGTTTGTGTCCCAATGCTTACTCCCGACAAAACAATGAATTCAACTAGGCCCAGTTTATCCCTTTAGTGTATCCAGAACTAATGACCAAAAATTTGTAACAAGTCACATTGATATGTTTTTCAAAAAAGTTGGTTGCTGAGTGGGAATTCAAAAAACGGAAATGTTCAAAGAAGGGAACAACCCTGAGGACCAAAGACAATATGGCATTAAATCGACTTCGCAGTGGCTACCCCTAAGTCAGCATCAAGTCATCAAAGCCACTATCAATTGTTGATCAATCAAAGAAAGGACTAGAGGCCATTTTCAATCGATCATTTCCATCGGTCCCTTATCATTCAGACAATAGTCAGCCCATTTGATCCTTCATCTAAACTCTTCTTTGACAAAACCCATAAGTTTCCAAAGATGTTTCAATCAAAAGAGAAAATCGGAAAAATAAGAGGAAAAAGAAAATGAAAGAAAAATAATTAAAAGATCATAAAAAAGGGGCAAAAAGAGCTAGGGGTAAGTTCACTAAGGGACCCCAACTTTGTCAAAGAGTAATACTTCTCCCATGAATGATCAGTTGGGGACAAGCTTAACATGTATTTCATTTCATAAGTCATACATACAATTAAGAGGCGAAGGGAGGCCATCTATCAACCATTTCACTTTGTCTTTGCTTCACTAACCAATCCTCTGAACCACTTCTTTGACTAAACTCCAAGTTTAAAGAGACAGATGTCAAATGTTTGAATGCCCTAACAATAAGTCAAAAAGAGAATAAAGTCAAAAATCAGAAAAGTGAAATTTTGAAGAAAAAATAAAAGAAAGAAAAAAAATGGGGTAGTTAAGCTAAACATTTATTTCGGATTTCATCCTAACCCCACTTCATTATTCACCAACGAAAAGTCCTCCTGAATCAAGAAAGCTGTATGGCTCATGGCATCGAAAGACATGAAAAGCATTTCTCATCCAAATGGAATAAAAAAAAGAGAAAAAAAAAAGAAAAGAAGAATAACCAAAAAAGAAAGTGCTAAAGGCCCCATTTGTCAATTCAAGCACCTGAAAACCTATATCAAAAGAATATTTGAGCCTCCTATATTTTGATTATGAATCATGTCCTAAGCCACGTTTCGTCCCATCTAATAAGACCTCCTCGATGTTTAAGAGATTAGCAAACTAACCTCGGGCACACCTTTTTTCGCTAACAATGACAAGATCAAGTGTAGTCCCCCCAATAAAAAAAAAAAAGAAGAAAAAGAAAAAAGAAGTCTGACCTAGAAACATTAAACCAGGGGCAAAAAGGGTAAAACAAAAAAGTGCATTCCAAACTTGGGGCAAGCATATCAAAACACAAGAAGTTTGATTTAGTAAGGTTGTGAATATTCAATTTCTGTCTAAAGGGGCAACTATCTCTTGCTCAAACATTTTCCCGAAGTGAATTTCCAATTGGCATCTGACAATTCTAAGACACATATCTCCGAAACCAACAATGTTGTTGTCATCAAATCTCACACCACATTAAAGGCAAACAGGCTCTTTTGAGTGTCATTGTTTCGTCAGAAGTAAGCTATCACCTTTCACCTAATCCTTTTCAACCTCTTGTCATCATCTTCCCAACCGGCATCATACGCATTATCCTTTTCTCCGGCCCAAATGTTTCAAAATGACCAATCATCACAGGAAAAGAAAAAAAAGGACATCACATGTTTGCCTTGCTTTTTTAAATCATCAATCTTCTGGATAGTTATATCATTTCCTACACTATGGCATAAAAATCATTTTTTATCATCGGATCTATTTTAAAGTCCCTCATGGCATCAAGTCCCATGGCATCAAAGTCCCTTGTGGCATCAAAGTCCTTCGTGGCATTAAAATCCCCCGTGGCACCAAAGTCCCTCGGGGCATCAAAGTCCCTCGTGGCATTAAAGTCCTTTGTGGTATCAAAATCCATCATGGCACCAAAGTCTCTCGTGGCATCAAAGTCCCTTGTGGCAAAAAAAAATATTGCATCATCGCATAGTGAAAAGCTCAATGACATCATTTTTCTTGCATCTAAAGCATTCAAAAATTTGTTTTCAAATCATCCAAAAGTTCTCCAAAAAATCCAAAATTTTGGTATGCACCTAATTAGAAATTCTTTGCAAGTTGCTTTCGTCCAAATCCAAAAGTCATTAATCATCCAACTTTCTTTCATCCAAAAATCATCGAAATCGAATACCCATCAAATATCATTGAAATCTCTCGCTTGTACGATCCGCCTTCGGGCATAATCAATTACCCATCAAAAATCATAGAAATCGAATACCTATCGAAAATCATCGAAATCAAATACCCATTGAAAATCATCAAAATCGAATACTCATCAAAAATCATCGAAATTTCTCACTTTTTGTGATCCGCCTTCGGGCATAATCAAATATCATCGAGATCTCTCGCTTTGTGTGATCCGCCTTTGGGCATAATCGAATACCCATCGAAAATCATTGAAATCAAATACCCATTGAAAATCACCAAAATCGAATACCCATCAAATATCATTGAAATCTCTCGCTTTGTGCGATCTGTCATCGAGCATAATCGAATACCCATCAATCATTGAAATCTCTCACTTTGTGCGATCCACCTTCGGGCATAATTGAATGCACATTGAAAATCATCGAAATCGAATACCCATCAAATATCATCAAAATCTCTCGTTTTGTGCGATCTGCCTTCGGGCATAATCGAGTACCCATCAAATATCATCAAAATTTTTCACTTTATGCGATCCGCCTTTAGGCATAATCAAACACCCAACAAATATCATCAAAATTTCTCGCTTTGTGCGACCCCGCTTTCGGGCATAATCGAATACTCAAATACTCATCAAGTATCATCGAAATTTCTTGCTTTGTGCACTTCGCCTTTGGGCATAATCAAATACCCATCCAAATTCATTAAAATCTCTTTGACATTATCTCTTACCATTAAAATTCATCACTTCGTGTGGCTTGCCTTCATGCAAAATCTTAGAATCAATCAAAAGCAGTCACTTGGCCTAATCGAAAAAAAAAAATCCCATGTGAGATACCTTCGGGAAAATCACTCAAAAGAGAAAAACTTTTAGTTCGATCATTCCTAAGATCACTTGTAGAATTCAAACATCTTTTGTCCCTGATGCATGGCAGTATGTCCAGAAGCACAAAAAGCTTGATAAGTTGTGACCAAACCACCTTTTATGAAATCCAGACCGTTGCTGGGGGCATTGGACTTACTTTAACATCGCACACTTTGCACCACACAGTTTTCATTGCTCGAATTATCAAAGTTTTAATGTGCAAGCAACTCCTATCTAAAGGGATTTTATTACTTCTCAAAATGACAACACGCAGTATAGCAATCACAGGACCTTTGTCAAGTTTTCAAAATGGTTTCAGCATCAAACATCAAAAATCAAAACCCATAAAAACTCCAAAAAATCAAAATCCATAAATTTCCATCAAATATTTGCAAAAATTAAAACCCACAATAACTCCAATAAAGAAATCAAAATCCATAAACATCCATCAAGTATTTAAATTAAATAACTGATTTCAAAAATTAAAACCCATAAAAACTGAAACAAAAATCAAAAACCATCAAATATTTTCATAAAAAGCAAAACAAAAATCAAAATCCATCAAATATTTTCACAAAAATTGAAACAAAAATCCATCAAATATTTTCAAAAATAAAAAAAAAAACAATACAAAAAACAAAATCCATCATATATTTTTAGAAATCAAAAGCTGTAAAAACACAAAACAAAAATCAAAATCCAACAAAAATTTTCAAAAATCAAAACCCGTAAAATATTAAATCCATATTAAATTAGTAAACTTCCATATTAAATTACTAAGCTTCCATCAAATATTTTAAATCCATAAATCAATCAACTAATTCAAATCGAAAGTCAAAATCCATCAAATATTCAAATCAAATAAATTTCAAAAAATCAAAACCCATAAAAATTCAAATCAAAGGTAAAAAACCATCAAATATTCAAATCAAATAGCCAAACAAAAGACAAAATCCATCAAATATTCAATTAAATTCAAAACTCAGAACCCATAAAAATCCAAGTCAAAGGTAAAAAACCATCAAATATTCAAATCAAGTAGCCAATCAAAAGCCAAAGTCCATCAAATCTCTAAATAAAATCCGTAAAAATCAAATATTTTCAAAAATCAAAACCCATAAAAATTCAAAAACCATCAAATAACCAATTTCAAAAATCAAACCCATAAAAATTTAAATAAAAATCCAAAGTACATCAAATATTTAATCAAATAAAACCTGCAAAAAATTAAATATTTTCAAAAATCAAAACCCATAAAAATTTAATTCAAATTTCAAAATCCATCAAATATTTAAATCAAAATAAAGACCTATAAAAAAACCTCAAATCAAAAACCAAAATCCATATCAAAATTTCATCAAACATTTGAATCAAATAACATTAATTATCAAAATCCTAAATCACTAAAAAAGTCAAATCAAAATTTATAGGCTTTCATCAAATCATTAATTCAAATGCCACAACAGAAAAAAGGTCAAACACACACAAACTTAACCTATAGGCATCTAACAAAAAACAAATTTGAAATCCATAAAAATAATAAAAAGATTAACAAGATTCATCCCATATTAAAAAAATATCAAATCCTTCAAAACATATGCAGGCATACATAAAAAAAATCAAACATCAACTAATGCTAGCTATTTTTGGGATGGCACCACTATGTTTTTCTCGTGTTTGTTTGACAGCTGCAATTGCCTTCCAAGGCTTGGGATGGTACAACACCTTCTAAGCAAAGGTTCTGCACTACATCAACTTCAACCTTAACTAAAGTTCCAGTAGCGAAATCCCCTCCTCCAAACTCTTGGCCCTCACAAAAATCTTCGTGTGCTTCTTTTTCTTTGTTGTTTGGTAGCCTGCTACCTCTAGCAAAGAGGGCAGCTGTTAGCACCCAATTTTTGCTCGGTCCCTTCACCCTACCTCTTTGTACCCCCCCTCTGGCACTCCAAAAACTTGAAACACAACCAGATCAACTTAAGACTTTCCAAAACCCGAGAAAACCTTCATTTGACACAATCCACAGGACAAACAAGAACCTTGATCAGACATCACCCCCAGACTTGAGAAACTACAACTTAGTTACACATCAATTTTCATGACTAAACTACAAAGATCCACTGTTCATCATGCCAACTTCCTTTTTAACAACCCCGATCTATGCGATATTCAAATTCCAACTCCTCCAAAATCAAATCCAACATATCCATCACCCCAAGATCACTAGAAAATAATCATCTAGCGAGTCTCACCATGAATCTTAAACAACCAACCGCAAAAACATCAAGATCCCATTGGGATGGCCCTGAATGATTACCAAGATCGACCATATACTTCTCAAATCAGAACCATCCACTTGACTCCTCACCCTAATTCATTCTACCTACCAAATTGTAGCACAAAATTCCCTCGTTTAACCCCCCATCAAGCCTAGATCCTATTCCAACAAATCTCCTTAATTAGAGTCTACCATCCATCATCCCAACATCACATGACAAATCAGACCTTACCACTGTGTTCGGAGACCCAAAAAACCCAAGCATGTAAAATCTCATGACTAAACACCTCTGTTTGACCGTTGAAAAAGTAAGATTCCATTTCGAACCCTCTCGTTGATTGGAAAACTATAAGCCAAGACCATGATCTGAACTAAATCATTAAATATACACCTCTGGTGAAAGATCCATCACTTCCATTATATTCAGGATGATCAAAAGTGCTAACCCACCAAATTTCATCCCAAAATTCTCTCATTTAACCCTTCATTAAACAAACATTCTGTTTCAGCAAATATCGTTGATCCAAACTTGTCAGCCATAGATCTCAATCATCCCAACCCCATTTTCACGATCAGACCTCACCACTATGTTCAGAGACCCAAAAAACCCCAATACGCCAAATTTCATGACCAGATTCATTCATTTGACCGTTAAACTAGAAAGATACCATTTCGACACACTAGATTAAATTGCCACATCATCTGGCCCAACCCAAAGCCTTAAAAGGGTGATGGCTGATTCCAAACCCACCCATCAGAACACCTGGACCAATCAAACAAAGCCTAATAGACCCAAAAAGCTCAAAACCCATGAAAACCACCCCCAAATCAAAGAAAGAGATTCACCAAACAAGAAGGCTTGACTGTGCATCTATTTCTTTGAAGAATCTTTACCTATTTTTATGAAAAAACCCTGTTGAATCCTAGGCACTATAGCTTTGTTCCTTGGGGATGGTTATGAGGTTAATCATTCTTAAGGCCATCCTTCGTGATCAAAGACAGAACCAGAGATTATACTGTAGGACTGAGGTGTAAGGCTAGGTTGAGGGGTGGCCTCTTTGAAAGACGAATAAGAGCCTTCAAGGAAGACCAAAGTGTTTTTGGTAAGGGATTAGGAAATGAAAGGGTCGTGGAAACTCGAGAGTATTATAAGCAAAACGCTCAAGATTCAATGATGTCTAACATGAGGAGGACCCTCTATTTATGGAGAAAGTCCCAAAATCCTAAAAGGTACGAGGCGAGGATATTCCCTTCGTATCGGGGGAGGGAATATTTGGCTTGCTGGCAATTATTGGATATGCTACTGAGGTATCGCCACATGTCTCATGAAGATATTCTCAAGGATCATCTTTCCTTATCCTCTAGATCCCTCATTACTCATGTGTATTACTACCCTTTTTTATGCCATGACTAATCCCGTATGGCAACAATGACGTCACCGTCCGAAGGTTGGTATTTTGTTAATGCCTCATTGTAGTTCGCAAGATGCTTTGTTGTCATGGGTTTGCATGTGTTTGGGCACACGCGGGCCTCACCATGGGCTCGGCCTATTGTCCTCCCCGACCTGCTACCTAGAACGGGTTCGCAAGTGGTGAGTTTCCCGCACGTCACCGCGATGGAGCCATTCTTTAGCTTGCAAGTTTTCATCCAGGAATGCACCACAATTAGGGTTCGAACCCCAGAAAGCAAACTGAAGAAGATAAGTGCTAGAGAAGGAAGGATGTTGCTGAATGCGAATTGAAGAAGAATCACATCAAGGAGATCAAAGATTGATGCAAAAATCATAGGTTGTCTTCTTCTTTGGTTCTGCGCAATTGGTAACCTAGATTCAGCTAGGGTTTAATGGATTTTTGTCATTAAATCTTTCTTTCTTGCTAGTATTCGAACCATGTTTGGTGTTGATTCAAATTTGTAATTAATTCTTTTATGTTATTCGATTGATTGGATTCATTCTTGGGATTTCTTGATTAGGGTTTTTAATTGCTAGAATAATCTTGGCCGAATTGTTGTTGAATCTTGGATTGCTTGAATTTCTTGAGAAAGAGTTTAGGTAATCAGATCATCTAATTAAGAAAACGGACTGAATGCATCTTAGAGATAATTTGCATGGTTTGTTTGGTGTTCATTCATACCTGAATTAATGCCCTTCGAATTCCTTGTTCTTAATGCATCTATGGGGATTAAATTCTTGATAAAGATATAGGAATTGTCACCCATAGATAGACTGGGTTGTGCTTAAGAGAGGCTGCTCATACCATTAGGGTTTCACCAACCCATGACTAAATTCCACATCAGTTGAATAGCTTAATGGATTAATTGCTTAACCGAATCTGCTAGTGTTTACAAACAGCTTTTCTTCTCATTGCATGAAGGTGGTTTGATCTAAAACTGATTAAGGTAGCTTGCTAATTAGGAATTAGGGTTTTGATTTGTTTAATATTTCGGATTATCAGATAACAAACGGCTTATTCATTACTAGTAATTGTTGGATCAATCCTCGTGGGAACGATACTCTACTCATCATCGTATTACTTGATCAGCTAGTGCACTTGCTAGTGTAATCTATATGCATCAAGTTTTTGGCACCGTTGCCGATGACTGATCACAATAATATTAGGAACCATCTGTCATTGTTAATCTGATTTTAATTTTGTACATTATGTTTTTGATATGTGTGTATTAGTTTCTCTATGACTATAACTTGTACAGTTTATGACACGCAGAAGTGAAAAGGAGAGCATCACCTACGATCCCGAGATTGAAAGAACTTTCCATCGCCGCTTTAGAGCTTCTAAGCAAGGGAGAGCTAAAAATGCAGAGATGGCCGAACAAAGAACCATGATGGATTATGCCAAACCAACCCTTACCAGGGCAGCCTCGAGCATTGTTAGACCAGCAATAGCTGCCAACAATTTTGAAATCAAACCAGTTATCATTCAGATGATACAGAACACAGTTCAGTTCTGCGGCTTGGCTTATGAAAACCCGAACACTCACATCGCCAACTTCTTGGAAATATGTGACACATTCAAGCACAATGGGGTTAGTGATGATGCAATGAGGCTTAGATTGTTTCCGTTCTCACTGAAGGACAAGGCTAAGACATGGTTGAACTCTCTCCCAGCTGGATCTATCTCTACTTGGGAAGAAATGGCCAGTTGTTTCCTATCCAAGTATTTCCCTCCGTCCAAGACTGCAAAAATGAGGAATGATATCACCACCTTCTTTCAGCAGGACAGAGAGTCATTGTATGAGTCGTGGAAGCATTACAAAGAATTACTAAGAAAGGTCCCTCATCATGGACTTCCCGTATGGCTACAAGTTCAAACATTTTATAATGGGTTGACCGAAGCCAACAAAACTATTTTGGATGTTGGAGCTGGGGGATCCATTAATAACAAGACCCCTGAAGTTGCCCATGCATTCATTGAGGAGATGGCTGCAAACAACTATCAATGGCATTCCAAGAGAACCCAAGTTAGGAGACAACCCAGACTTCATAATGTAGACACCTATATAGCACTGTCTGCACAAATCAGTGCCCTCAGCAAGAAGGTAGATGAAATGCAGTTGGCAGCCATGCATGTTCAGACCATAGCCTGTGAATGGTGTGGGGGAGGTCACATCAGTACTGAATGTCAAGTCGAAAATCAGTTCATACAGTCCCCCGAGCAGGTAGATTATGTTGGTAACTTGCAAAGGCAGCAAGGCAATTAGTACCCCGTGCTTTTAACCCCAGATGAAGGAATCAAGAACTTGGAGAATCAAGTGGGGCAGTTGGCATAGATGCTATCGGCTAGATTACCAGGCACTTTGCCCAGCAACACCGAGGAAAATCCAAGATAGCAGGTGCAGACCATTACCTTGAGGAGTGGTAAGGAGCTACAAGAGGTGGAGAAGAAAGCAAGGTGRGTGCAACCCTAGAAACCGAAAAGAAGGAGGAAGAGCAATCTGAACCAAATAAAGAGAAAAGTCAACAGCCGCAAGTACCACTTCCCAATAGGCTTAAGCAACACAAATTGGAAAAGGAATTCGGTAAGTTTCTTAAAATTTTGAAGAGTTTACAATATTAACATTCCTTTTGCACATGCTTTAGCCCAAATGTCACACTTTGCAAAATTCCTGAAGGAGATATTGGCAAACAAAAGGAAACTGGGAGACGTGGCTACAATTGCACTGAATGAAAAATGTTCAACAATCCTCCTCAACAAGCTGCCCCATAAACTGAAAGATCCAGGGAGTTTCACTATTCATTGCACTATAGGCAGTTTGAAAATTAATAAGGCATTGTGTGATTTATGAGCTAGTATAAATTTGATGCCATGTTCGATTTTTAAGAAATTAGGATTGGGTGAACCCCAACCCACTAGAGTTGCATTGTAGTTAGCTAATAGGTCCATCAAGCATCCTAGGGGAATCATAGAATATGTACTTGTTAAAGTTGATAAATTCATTTTTCCTGTGGACTTCATAGTGTTAGACATGGAAGAGGACGTTGACGTCCCACTTATCCTAGGTCGACCCTTCCTAGCTACAGGAAAGGCCACGGTTGATGTCCGAAAGGGACAACTCAGTCTGTTGTGTATTGCAAGGACTAACTGTAAAACAATCTTTCATTCTGAAGTGGGTTGATCGCGATGAAGCTCAGTCTGATGAGGACGAGGTAAATCCAAAGGTGAGTCATTGGTAAATTTCATTGTTTGTTTGTTTTTATTTGGCTTATGATTGTGCTCGGTGTTCTAACCGTTTGGGTATGGCTTTATTGCAGGCTTTCTTCTCAGAGTTTCTGTTCAGGGTGCCAGAGATGTGAAAGGGATGGGAGATCCATCATATGGATGGCCAAGCCATGCAGGCTGGCTGGGCGAAATTTCAAACATTTCTTTCTCCCATCCGGGAATCCATTTCCCTGATTTAGAAAAATTACATTTTTCAAGGTTTGTTCTTGAAACAAACCGAACCAAATCTGAAACTAAAAATAAGCAAGTAGGGAAATACCTGATACGGAATAATAGTAACTCCCAACGTAGGTGTCCACGCCCAAAGAGTTGACCAAAACCCGCCTCCACTAAAGATGACAGTGAGGCAGGATCAGCAAAGTGGTTCTTCAGCAAGAATCACACAAGGGGCTGGTGAGCACGAATTTAAATTGTTTCTTCTAGCAAGAAACTATATCAAGAACTATTCTTAATCAGATCCAAGAATGGAGATCGAACTGGGTAGGGGCGGTAAGAATTGGGAATAATTCTACAGATTTCTTAGTGTATTAAACTTGATGAATTCGCCCCCTATTTATAGCCTTATTTGGATCAGCCTCCTAATCCAAATAGGAGAGAGTTTATTTATCCAAATCTAATATTTGGATCTGGACACTTAAATGGATAAGACTTATCTTATCCTTTAGCTAATCCTGATCAGGTTATAAGTCAAAATTCGCCCCCTTTTAATTAACTTACTTAAAACCAATTCAAAATGGGCTTTAGGTCCATTTAGTCACATAGCACACTTTCCCTTTAAATATTGGCTAGCTTGGCTCTCTTTGTATGGCGTGGGACCCTAGCACTGATCTAAACATCAACCACATGGATTCAACCTAACCTTTGTTACAAGGCTTAATTGAATTCACTGTAGAACACAGTGAACCCCTGAGTCCATCAGTATGGGCTCTTAATGGGCCCAATATTTACACTAAATGGTCATTGGGTCCATCCCCCTTATGAAGGCCCAAGGACTATGGACAAATGCAAGATTAGTCCATCAGGTATAACCCTCAATGGTCTTACACTTAACCTCTCAACCCTTAATGATCATACACTACCCGACAAGAGAGGACCTTTCCCTCGGCTACAAGGTACAGTGTTGCACACTTTACTCACATGGATCCCGAGAATTAAAACATTTTTGCAAACATTTTGTGAAACCATAATATATATGTATATCTCTATATAAATATAATTTTCAAAAACAAATATCAACATTTTGAAATCAACTGCCGGTAGTTTAGGTTTCCATCAAAGATAGTGCATTCCCCGATAATTCACTTTGTCCAACAAAGGGGCTGATCCTGTCACTATGATCACTCACTCAGGTGAATTCTCGAACTGTCCCGACATACCCAGGTTTTGATCCCCTCTAAGGATCTCACTGATTGGCATATCAAAGACAGCCCAATCCAACACCTAGTGCAGTACCATAATCGAGTATAGGGGTCAGGTGTAACATTCCAATTTTTCCCATCTATCTCCAAGGTTCAGGGCAATACTGAAATTTGGTCCGGTTCAGGGTTTCAAGAAAACCCACACTGCATGTTGATAACTCTGTATTTTGATGCCTTAACGGGCATCATTTTAGGGTTACCTCGGCCTTAGAATAGTCAAAATGTGACATTTTCCCATTTAAATTCAATATTGTGACCTATGAGGGTTCATGTGCAAATCTTGGGAAAATTGGGGAAGTTTCAAGGCTAAAATGCAGTTTTTGGGAAGTTGGTGTGAATACCAGCTAAGAAAGGGGGAGTTTCTGTGAAAAACTGAATACATGATGGTGCCTCCTATTTGCTAAACCCATAATGGCGCCCCTCCTACTGTATTAGCATACTCCCCTCTCCTTAGCAAACCCTAGGGCGTCTCCCCAATCATTCTTTTCACCTCTAACAAACCCTATCTGCCCCTAACTACTAAATCCTCACTTTCCATTCCTTTTAATCTCCACCCTCCATTCTAGGGCACTCTTTCTTTAGCATTATAACCCTAGGGCGCCACTTAACTCCTAATCCCCACCATTCAGCCTTTAGCCATTAGATCTCAGCCCTCTAATTCACTCTATCCCAGCCATTCACGCTAGGGCGCCACACACTCCTTTTAATCTCCACCTTTCAACCTTAGGCACTCAAATTTCCACCATCCAATTCTAGGCACCCAAATCTTAGCCCTACATAATATTGGGCACCGTCTCCTTCTCTTCTCAGCCTTAGGATCACCTTAGAACAATCCAAACCCTCCATTCTCAACCCTAGGACACCCATATTTCAACAAAACAAACCCAGCTGCCGCCCCCCTCTTTCTCGATAATCCAAGTTATGTCCACCCTTCTCTATAAATACATTTTACAAAACTAATTTCAAAACAAGTTGAAATCCATTGTCAACAATTCTAGTTTTCCATCAAAGATAGTGTAAATCAGGATATTCTATTCGTTTAACAAAGTGGTTGATTCTATCACAATGATCACCCAATCAAGTATTCTTCTAGTTTACTCCAACATACCCAAGTATTTGACCCAAAATGGATCTCATTGGTTGGAATATCAAAAATCAAGCTAGTTTAATACCTAGGGTCTAACCGAAAATGGTTCCATTCAGTGCTTTTCTATCTCCAAGGTACAAAATCTAACTATAAATGGTTTCATTCAATGTTTCTCAAACATTTGCACATTGTAGCTTAGGTCTAACCTGAGTAGTTGAGACAGACTCCTCCACCAGTTCAGTAGTACAAGAGTGTTAGTCTTGGCATGATAAACTCCCTGAGTTTATCAATTGGCCAAGAACATTTAAGCTAACATAAGTCTCATAAATGTCCAATTAAGGGGTATTACATAGAAACACACCATAATGCACATGAAATAACAACGAACTAAATTTATTCAATTAACAAATGTCAATTTACATAATTCTTATACGAGTTGAGGGCATACACTGTCTAACAAATTGCTTACCTTATCCTAACCCATATGGAACTATAAGTGAATTGAGAAGGTAAGAGAAGGGATAGCCTAGGACCTACTATTATAGCAAATCATAGAGCCCGTTGCTAAAGGGAAAAAACCAAGGTCCAAATATGAGGTAAAACATGGGCTTATGTAGTGCGACGATAAGGTGATTCTAAGCCCAACCTTTTAGTTTAGGTTTAGACTATTCAAAGAGACCCATCCTTCACCTTTGAGTAAGCATTATGGGTATTATAATACAATGCATCAATTGAAGAATTTGTGCTTCTAAAAGGGATATATATATATGTGTGTGTGTGTGAAGTTTGCTAAAAGGTTAAGACATGGGTTTGTAATTGTGAAGTTTGCTAGCTCAACAAGACTGAAAAAATATCCCAACACTAGGATTTTATTTAGGGTCTCTTAGTCTCCAACCATAAATCAATTATAACGATAGTAGTAGATTAGTTGAGCAAGTATGGGCACCTATTACCCCTGGCCCATCTCACATTGTCCAATATGTTACTTAACTGTGTCCTTAAAGGCATGTTTAAACTTCATGGGAAGCTCATCTCAATAGTGAATGGGATGCTACTTTCATTTGTTTAGGAGGGGCTCTTTTGTCTATATACTACCAAACTATGATTTGGCTTACCGTCCTTAAATGGATAGCCAAACCAAAGTCCTCAACTGCACACTTAAAACCTACCTCCACTACTTCACTAGTTCACATCCCCCACCTATGGGTGAAGTGGTTTCCTCTTGTCAAGTAGGGGTACAACACCACTTATCATTCAACCACTAAATCACACCATTTAAACGAGTCTATAGGGCCCCACTAATGGGTGAAGTGGATTCCTCTTGCCAAATGGTGCTACAACACCACTTACCATTCAACCACTAAAACCACACCATTTCAACTAGTCTATGGGGCCCTAACCCCACTTTACTCTCTTATGTCCTAGGGACAACCAAGGTGCAGTTGATCGAGGAAACTCAAAGAAAGAGAGAAAGTGCTAACAAAACTCAATGATAGTTTAAATAAGATAAAAATCATATGAAGCGCATGGAATATTCGCGAAGAATATAGAGGCAATTCAACATTGGTGAATTAGTCTACCTATCTCTTCATCCATATAGGCAAAGGAACATGGTAGCCAAAATGTCTTAGAAATTGAAATACCATTTTATGGGCTATATAAAGTCATTTAGTGCATAGGCCTGATGTCCTAAAAGTTGGAATTATCTATTGGGTGAAAACTACACCTAGTATTTGATGTCTCATTAATCAAAAAGAAGTCGGGTGCCTATAACATTTCAAGATCCACACACCCTCAACTAATGGTTGTTGGAACCCTCAAGCCTAACCCATAGACTATTTGAAGGGATGAGAGATCTATCATATGGATGGCCGAACCCTGCAAGAAGGTAGGGCGAAATTTAAAAAGTTTCCTCTCTCCCATCTGGGAATCACATTCCCTGTTTTAATCTTGAACCAAGAACCGAACCAGATCTGAACCAAAACTGTAGGAGAGGGATATACCTAATACAAAAATGCAATATCTCCCAACAAAGGTGTTCACGCCCAAAGAAAGACTTCAAAGACTGTTCCCACTGAAGATGACACAGTGAATGGTGGAGCAAAATCAGTAGGGTCCATCCAACGAACCGAATTCTTCAACAAGAATTCGATGGAGGCAGTGAACACGAGTTCTGATCAGCCTTTCTCCAAAGACTGATATCGAGACACCTCTTGACCGCTCCTACAAAGGAAGGAGATCGAACTGGCAGTATGGCGGCAACTGGAGGAAACGCAGGGAGAAGATGGCGCAGTCACACTGTTGTTGTCTTCTCTCTGTGTGCTCTGAGATCTGATCTCTGAGAAGCTTGGGATGCTAAGGGATGAACTGAATGGTTCGCCCCTTCCTCCTTTTATAGCCTTAAAGAGAACTCCTAATATCATTAGGAGTTTCCTAATCCAAATCTGTATTTGGATAAGGAGTTCTCTTTAAGAGATAAGGATAAGCCATTATCTTATCTGCAAATTAGATCAACTCTCTCATAAACTCATTATGAGGTTTCCAGATCTGAATTCAGATCTGGACTCTTTGAGTGGATAGGGTAAGACCCTATCCTATTTGCTGATTTAATCCCAGATCCTCCCCATTTATTTAACTAGTCAAACTAGGCCAGTTCGAAATGGGCTTTAGGCCCAATAAGTCTAAGTGCTCAAACTGCTTCCAACATGCTGCCCAGTTGGGCTTCTTTGTATGGCGTGGGACCCAAACATTGATCTACACACTAGCCACATGGGTTCAGCCCAGCCTCTGTTACAAGGCTTGGCCGAATTCACTAAAAGGATAGTGAACCCCCTGAAGCCCATCACATGGACTCCTAATGGGCCCAATACTTACACTAAGTGGTCCCTGGGCCAAGTCACCTTATAAAAACCCAGGGATTATGGGCAGATGCAAGATTAGCCCATCAGGTATTACCCTCAATGGTCTTATACTTAACCTCTCAGCCCATAATGATCATACATTGCCCGACAAGAGAGGACCTCTCCCTCGGCTGCAAGGAACAGTGTTGCACTCTCTACTCACATGGATCTGGGGAATTAAAACATTTTGCAAACATTTTGAAACCATAATATATATATTTATATTTGTATAAAATAAATTTTGTAAAACAAATTTCAACGATTGAAATTGGTTGCCGGTAGTCTTGGTTTCCATCAGAGATAGTGCACCCCCGATCATTACCTTTGTCCGACAAATGGGCTAATCCTATCACTATGATCACCCACTCAGATGAATTCTTTGACTGTCCCAACATACCTAGGTTTTGACCCCCTCTAAGGATCTCACTGATTGGCATATCAAAGACAGCCCAATTCAACACCTAGTGTAGTATCATAATCGAGTATGGGGGTCAGGTGTAACTTTCTAGTTTTGCCCATTAATCACCAAGGTCCAGGGCAATACTGAAAATCTGGTCCGATTCAGGGTTTTAAGTAAACCTACACTGCATGTACCTTGGGTCTCGCCCTGAAAGCCGAGACAAGCCACCCCAACACTTGGCGGCACACCAGTGTCAGCTTTAATAGGATAAATCTCCATAGACTTATCCAACGACTGTGAACATTCTAAACTAACACGAGTCTCATAAGTGTCCAGTTTAAGGGTATTACACAGAAACACAACAGTATAACACTGTCTAACACTATTCCCTGAGAATGGTGAAGAAGGGTAATGGAGTTGTAATTAAGTGTTATATGGGACCCCACTGTGAGATGCCACTTGGGAATGTTGGGAGTGATACCCTTGATGACAAGGATTGATCTTGTGAAATGTTTCCTTGGATATATCCTCGAGGACAAGGCCAATTGAAAGAGGGGAGTGATACACCTACATCATGATAACTTGAGTTTGGCCCACGACACCTTCAACCCATGAGTTTAACTGACTCCCTCCATGGAATATTTACCACCTACGACACTCGATTTTGCTTTTCAAGAATATATAACCTATCATATCCTTTGAAGCACCTTAAGGTACATTAATTGTCTTACATGAGACTTGGAATATTCACCACTCATGGCATGGCATGGCATGACACCTTTCACTCATCCATTCCACCTGCCCACCTAGGCGCTACATCCTTTTCTCATTTCACACATGAAGATCATCATAGAAAATAGTACATTATGGTAAGATCAGTAATACTTGTTGATAATTGAGGATACCTTTTTGTAATGACCTTTGCCCCCAATGTAATTGATTAGTAACAAATATGTCACCACCCAATTTTTGCTTAGTCCCTTCACCCTACCTCTTTGTACCTTCCTTTTAAACCCTAAAACTTGAAAACAAAGTCAAACCAACCTAATACTTGCTAAAACCCAAAATTATTTCTTTTGATGCAATCCATACGACAAACAAAAACATTGAAGTCAACATCGAACATCCAATTATACATGGTTCCTAGGCTTAGGAAACTAAATCTTAGTTGCACTTCATCACATCAAGCGCTTCTTTGACGACCCCAATCTATACAACGTTCAAACCTTGACTATGCCAAATCCAAATCCAACACATTCATTGACCCAATGACACTGAAATATTATCAACCCCAAATCCCACATCAAATCTATAACAATCAACCTTAGAAATATAAAGATTCCATTTTGATAGCCCTGAATGACTAGATCTAGAAAACCAAGATCAACCATTTATTTATAATATTGGAACCATCCACTTGACTCTTCACCTTAATCCATACCCACGCACCAAATTTCAATTCAAAATTCCCTTCTTTAATCATCTAATCAACAAAGATTTTGATTTTACGATTATGATTAAGTTACACAAAAAGTCATATCCCAAGCCCAAAATCCTCAAAACATACCACCCATCAGATTTAGGCTTAAATTCATTGGTTTTTTCCTAAAACAATCAAAATTCCATTTTAAGCATATTCATTGATTGATAAACCATAGGCTAAAACCTGAACCTAAACCAAATCTTTCAATCCACACCTTTGATCAAAGATCCATAACTTCCATTAGATTTAAGACGTAAAAAAGTGTTAAATGCCAAATTCATTATGAAATTCCCTCATTTAACCCACCATCAAACAAAGATGTTATTTCAGTAAATTTCATTAATACAAACTTGTTGGCCATAAATCTCCATCATATTGGCCCTATTTGACCAATCAGACCTCACCATTTTGTTCTAAAACCCACAAAACCTTGATATGCCAAATTTCTTGACCAAACTCCTTCGTTTGATTGTTAAAAAAGTGAAATTTCATTTCAAACATTCTTGTTGATTATAAACTATAAGCTAAAACTTTGATTTGAATTAAGAGAGAGGGTGCCTAACACTTTGGGGTAGTTTTACCTTAGGGCCTAAACTTTCAAATGGATCACTTTGGTGCATAAGCTTTCAAAACTATACATTTAAGTCCAAAACCTTTAACCAAATGTTACAATGAGGGATAAAACTACAAAAATGCCCAAATTTTGATTTTCTTTTTTTTTTTTCATTATTCATCTTCTTCTACGGTTAGACTTCCAATGCAAATTAGCAACTACATATTAAGCATCTCAGTCTATCCATTGGGGCAATATCACATTCGAACGCCTACTTTGCTGCCACGGGTTTGTATTCTAAGTCCAAAGGTAACATAAAGATGAAAGTGAAGAAAAGAGAGATTTTTGTAATTTTACCCCTTATCGTAACACTAAGTGATACATTTCAAAGTTCAGACCCTAAAGTGAGAATACTCCGATGTAGAATACTTATCTACAATTTATCCAAACCCTTGAAAGAAGTTTAGGGGATAAAATGGTCATTGCGTCTTCAGAAGAGACATTCAATTCCCCGTGTGAGGAACTGAGGATAGCGATAGCCCACGGAAGTTCTAATCCACTTATTGGCTTCGGTGGTTTATAGGGTTTTGAACTTTATACGGATAGAAGGGCGCTTTTCCTTAACCTTGTGTAGAGTGCTTCTTCAATCTGTTTGGTGATTCCATCGTCAAGTTTGGAACCTCTTAGGTATTATTTTATAAATTACAAGTTGCTTCCTGGAGCGGATCTGGTTCCTTAGGAGCTTGATCCGTGCCGTATTCTTTTCTGATTTATTTTTTATCCTTACATCGACGCAGCTGCTTCATGGCGTCAAATTTTCAGAAGGATGCTCCGGCTTCTTGCAGCGCGGGTATGCATATTAACTGTATAGCTTCTGAAATTCATTTGCAAATCCCCAATTTCCCTTACTCCTATTCCCTCTAAGGTATGCAATATAGAATTTATGGGTTCGTTGTCGTTGGAGTGTCTAGAGAATTATAGTCTAGAATTTACTGCGATCCTTCCTCTTGTAATCATTGTTTTACTTGATAAGATTTATAACTTATCCATATATGCCTTTTTCTGTTTTCTTGTTTGTCCTTACGATGTAACCGGGATTTCAATGGATGCTTGAAATCTATTGAAATGGATGCCATTTTCTAGACCTCAAATTTGAAACTAACGAAAAGATGGGGTTTGAGCGTTTCCTTCATTTTCTTTGACGAGTATCGTTCTTTTCATTTTGTGATGGCTGGCCTGAAGCTCTGATATCACTTGTGCGGAGTGACAATCTCTTGTAGCACTTGGCATGCAGACAAATGATCATTGACTTCACTACAGCAATATTAGAGGCAGAATATTTAAAAAATAAGCAAACCACAGAGGAGCACAAGGTTTCCTTGGTTGACAGATTGCTTACATCCACCGGGGGATAAGAAAGGAATATAAACTATCAAAATCCAAAAGAGATGAGAATCCGGAGCGATAGAACCGAAAAAGGGTTTTCTTATCCTCAAGAGAAATAGCAATAGGAAACATATAAATGGCACATGAAGTAGCAGTAGAAAACATATTTAAATTTAAGTCCTTTCAAACATATTTGTGAGCATGGTGTCTAAATAGGTTTATAACAATTTTTATAGTTTAAGGGTGTAAAACTTGGTTGAGATGAATCTGTTTTTGCTCTGAGGGCTTTCCTTTCATGCAGCTTGGGATTTTCCAGATTGCCTTTTGACTTGTCTTACTTCGGTTATGGGAGTTTCTTTGTCTTAAGACTGTAGATTTTTTTTTCAGACCTATTTGTTTGTTTTTCGAAGGGCTGGATGCAGTTGATATCTTCTTTCTTAATTCTTATGTTATTGCATATCAATATTGTTTTTGGAGTTCACAGTTGGTATATTGTGGTTATAATGTAGTTTATCTCTTGTTTTCCTGAAAAGCAATTATCAAGTGGCTTTGTCTCATATGAGTTCCTTTTATTTTTCAGAAGAGAATTCAAGTTCACCAGAGAACAAAGGTTCCCAATCTGAAACATCTATTCTTGAGCCACAATCAGGACAAAGAAGCGCTGCTTCTGGGCCAGCAACTGGAATTGCTGCTGATTCTTTTGATTTTTCTGCAATGTCTAATGTTCTTAATGTAAATTCTCTTTTCTACAATGTTCCTTTGCACCATAGTTATTTGGCTTGAAAAAGATAATGATTTATATACCAATTGCAGAAAGGTTGTCAATGTCTACCCCCTTTTGCATAGTTCTATTGAATATATCATGTTCAGCTGCTGATAAAATACCACAGTTTAATTTTCTGTTGGTTAAGTCAAATATCAAAGATTAACATCGTCTTTGTTTTATTGTGGTGCAAATGTCTCATATGGAAGGCTGGACACCTTGGGTTTTAATGTTATCATCATTCTTGTTACTTAGTGACATGGTTGTCAAGGTGATGCCTAGGCAATAAGGCTTTTTTTTTGGGAACTGCCTTGTGCCTCACCTTGGTATTTTCCATATTTGCGGCTGAATCATGCTATATTTGTATAAACTATAAATAAGTAAAAGGGCATAAAAAAGACCAGACTTCAACTTAAGGGGCCATAAAATGATCTTTACCACATGTTTTGTTCTTTTGTTTGATCCTTTATTTCACACTCTTCTGTCTTTCTCATTGTTTTCAACCCATCATTGACCCAGCTGGTCAGATTGGTTGACTCATTACCAGCCTGATTTCTGGGTCTGTTTAGCCCCTTAACCATTTATATGCATGAACAATTGTTAGCTGAGTCAATGGCCCATTGATCCATGCAGTTAAAACATCAAACCATTTAATCCTGTCAGCATGTCATGGGTATTAAATCTCTTTTTTTTTTCCTGTTTATTTTTTGAATTTGTAGCTATTTCTATCATTAAGAACAATAGCTTTCATTTGTTACACTTATTTTATTTCATATGATGAATATGCTATATTAGAGACATGCCAAATCTAAAGGAAAATGGCAAAGTGCTAATGAAACTTAGTGTGTGGAATGAAGATGTTCAATATTTAATGAAAGCAAAATGGATGTGTTTAAAAATTCGCAAAAGACTAAAAGTATAGAAAACATGGAAAAAATATAAAAATTCATAAATGTAAGAAAGAAAGTGATTGAAGCTAAAATTTAGATAAGCCTATTTTGGCTGGCTAAACTATTTAATAAGATGATGAGAACAAAAAAGATGCTACATGAATCGTGGGATTAATCTCATGATGTACACCTAAACTTGGGGAGGGAGTAACTGAACAGAGGTTATGGCATGAAACTAGAGAACTAATTTGGTTTCATACCAGGGAGATCACCATGGAGGCAGTCTTTTTATTAATATGCTGAGAAGTTTAGGAAGAAGAAGAGGGATTTTTATATGGGACTTCAGACTTTCCAGTTATGATCGGATTTCACGAAGTTTTATCATTAGTCATGGGTGAATTGACAAAACATATTTAGGAGGATAACGAGTCATTCCTCTTGGATCCCTAGCCTAGCCCCTAGTTACATCAAATTAATCTTTGCTAGATGTAGTTTGGGCAGCCCAGGTTCTTCAGGGCTGAAATTTGGTGTTCTAGTAATAGAGAATGGGTGGAGGTGAATGCATAGGGCTTGTCGGGTCGGTGGTCTGGTGGTTATTTGGGATCCAAGGGTTCTTAAAAAGGTTGGAGAAGGGGCGAGGGTGGAGTTGGGATCCAGGGTTTCAATTTCAATTTACTTTTAAATGATGGAAGGGCAGTGTAGTTAGGGGCTTACAAATGTTTATGGACCAAATGAAGGAGGCGAGGGTGGAGTTTGAGGGGTTGAGACAATAATTAGGGGGGGGGGGGCACTTGGTGTTTAGGGGGTGACTTCAATGTAGTGAGAATGATAGGGGAAATGGGGGAGGGGGGATAGTTTGGGGATGAGAAGGTTTGACAATTTCATTAGGAGGAAGGGTTTAATTGATCCTCCACACAGCAGATTTACTTGGACAAATGGGCAATGCCTACCAATATTGAGAAAGCTTGATAGATTCCTCTTTTCAGGAGATTGGGAGGAGGATATTGGGGAAATGGTTCAAGAGGCACTACCTTTCTTCAAATTGGTCTCTAGAGAAGTTAGGAGTATTTTTCTTCAAATTTCATAAATTCCATCATTTTTTGTTAGTTCTTCATCGCGAATTGAGTGTAAGTAAATCATGTATTGGGCTGCTACAGTAGTTTAGAGAGAGGCGCCTAGGCGTTGCCTAGACGATGAATTTTTTTAAGTAAAACCATGTATCCTAGGGTAGTTCCCTAGGTTCCATAACCATCTTTCCTTACTAATTATTCATAATTTTCATAAGAAAAGTATAAGTTTCATGTTTAAGTCTAGAAAATCAACATTTTATGAGAAGAAAAAGAACAAAGTAAAGAAAATTCAAAAAATATAGGGGCTGAACCTCTACTTTTGTTATAGGAAAGAAGAAAAGAAAAGGTGGAAGAAGAAGAAGAAGACATGGAAGAAGAAAATGTGTTGATTAGACAAAATTTTAAGTTCTTCCTTTGCTTATAGGTTCAGGTTTTGAAATTTTTGAGGGTTCAATCAAGGATCAAAATTTCGATACGATACGCCCCATATCGGGTGTATTGTATTGTATCTTTGGGGTCTTGATACCTGTTTACAGGTGTTTTTGGGGGACTCATTTTTTTAAATAATATATATATTTAAAAATGAAATTGAAAACCAAAGAAATAAAAAAAAATAGGGGGAGTATCATTATAAGTACCGATACACCTCTGCCAATACACAAAGGTGTATCAATACTGTGAACCATGGGTTCAATACAGCAGTTAGCAATGTTGCATTGATTAAACCCTAAGAAAATAAGAAAATAATAAAAAGAAATTAGTATATAAACACATAAAATGAATATTCTAGTTTAATAATGTCTATTTTATAATTATAATGTCAAAATTAAAAATATAAAAGTATTTTATAACCCAGTGCACAAAACTGCTAGACGACTGGGAGAGGCGAGCCTCCAAGGGCGCCTTGTCGCCTAGGCGTCGCCTTGACAACTATGGCTGAGTTATATGCAGTATTGTAAGGAGTCCAGATAGCAAAAGAGATGAGTGTTGAAAACTTGGTGCTAGAAGGTGACTCTAAGGTGGTGGTGGGCTGGATAAAGAATCCGATTCAATGATATGGTACCATAGAGATGAAATGAAGAAGTTCAAATGCCTAACACAACATATGAATCTGTTATACAATGGGTGGGGAGGGAAGCTAATTGTTTTGCTGATTCTTTAGCCAAGCAAGGGGTAATGAGGGATCAGTTGTTTTGGGCACAGTTATAAATCTCTTGTTGCCTTTTCTTTAAGTGTGAGGCTGCATCTCGTGCCTCTTCTTGGGATGCTTGTAACTGTTACTTATTATTTTTTTATCAATAAAATTTTAACTTTATTCATAAAAAAAGTTATAGTCATTCTTTATTGTAAACTTCTTTGATATTCATTCTTTATATTCTATGGCTTGGAGTTATTTTATGTATTTCCATGCAGCATGCAAACACCCCTTCAACTTATATACTTCTGTTATAGTAAATTAGTGTCTCTATTCTAAATTGTATTTGTTTAACTTTGCATAGCTTTGTTTATATTATAAGTTCCTCGTTTTATTTCCTATGTGATGTTATCAATGCAGGATCCAGTCATAAAAGAATTAGCTGAACAAATAGCAAAAGATCCTGCATTCACTCAAATGGCTGAGCAGCTCCAGAAGAGTGTTCGTGGCACTAGCGATGATGGTATTCCTGACTTTGACACACAGCAGTATTACTCTACCATGCAACAGGTTATGCAAAATCCTCAGTTCATGACTATGGCTGAGCGACTTGGTAATGCTTTAATGCAGGTATTTGGTTTTGCATGGTTTGGCAAATCCTTTTTATATGAGAATGCCCATTTGAAAGGATGTCATTGAATAAGATGGAATTTCTTCAATATGTTTTGTCAGGATCCATCTATGTCTGGCATGCTGGAGAATTTAGTAAATCCGTCACATAAGGATCTTGAAGAGCGAATGTCACGCATCAAAGAAGACCCATCATTGAAGCCTATTCTAGAGGAGATTGAGAGTGGTGGTCCAGCTGCAATGATGAAGTTACGGAATAGAGATAGAAAGAACTTGTTTTATATGTAGTTCCTAATGACAGATAGTTCCTACCATGTCAAAAAATAATGATATGTTAGGTAGCTGACATGGCAATTATATCTGAATTCTGCCATATGTTCAGCCAATGGAGTTAATTACATAAGGTGCTGTTAGATAACAATTCAATGTTCTGAACTGAACAACTTATAGCTTTGTCTTTTAATGGACAAATAATTAAATGTTTGAAGGTAAAGTAATCTGCCCAAATTCAGCATAAGCCATTAAGGAGCACATGGCCTCCTTAAAACCTTATGTACTAAAGACAAAGCAATATGTTTTTCAGTTTGGTCACTTCAGCTATCATCAAACAGCCCCTGTATGGGTCTTGCAAACATGCTTAATTGTTAAGCCCGTAGTTTATCAGTTAATATCTTTTCCAAGAGAATCTTGTTCCTTATTCTTCTTTTCCTTCTTTGCATTGATCTGATTTTGGTTTCCCCCCATTCTAGGTACTGGAATGATCCTGTTGTATTACAAAAGCTAGGCCAAGCCATGGGTCTTGCGGTTCCGGGAGAAGCTGCTACTTCAGCTGATCTTTCTGGACCAGATGAAGGGGAAGAAGAAACTGGGAATGAGGATGAGTCAAGTGTGCATCACACTGCCAGTATCGGTGATGTTGAGGTACTTCAAACTCATAACCTGTTTTAGCTTGGTTTGGTTTTTGTTGGTCAGTTCACTTATTTTGAATGAAGTCTCTTGGTTGGTAAGCTATTGTATTGATTTTCAACTGCCCCTACAACTCAGACTTGGCCTAAGAGAAGGCTTTGGTTCATCTCCAAAGAGTTCAAAGTCTAAGAGAAGGCTTTGGTCCTTTGTAGGTAGCTCCACTGAAAGACTTACTCAACTATCTATGGTCCTTGGAGAGGTCCAGCTTCACTTCAGTGATAACTGTCAAGGCTGTTCAATACTCTCATTTATATACATGAGATACTAAGTGGGCTTTATGGTATCATTTTCCTATTAGACAACTTCACCACAGAGAAAACCCATTTACTCCATACCAATGTACCAAAGATATGTTTTTGGATGGGAATCTGATTCTGACATATCATTTTCTATATGGTCTACATCTTGGTGTTCATGGCTTCTTTGCACCACTTTGGTGGATTATATACAGAAGAAATGAATTCGTAGGTATCTTCAACAACAAGACACATTGATGCATATACAGAAGCAATGAATCCATGAAGTAAATATTTTTTATTTTAATTCCTAACACTAATTTCAGAATTTTTGGGTGATAAGGATATTGATATTTTTGAGTTTTTAATGAAATTTATTCAGCCAGTTGTCAGAAAAATACTTTTGAGTTACTTTTTTTAATTTATTTTCTAGTTCTAAGTGTTTCAAGAATAGGGTTCTAAGTTCTCTACAAATTTACTGTTATTAAAAAGTTAGTATTTATGGCAACTTATGGACTTGCTATTTTTAGTATGTTCTGGTGTTTTTAAATTAATTTACGTTTAGTAAGTTTAGTCACTTCTTTTTGCAAGCATCTCACCAGCTCTGAAGATCTACCTGTCCTGGTTGCCATTATTTGGTGTAACAACCGGGTGTTAAGATAACACCCCAACAACAAAACAACAAAGCAGACAAATGATAACAAAACAAAAACAATAGAAGGCCCCGAAATCTTAATCTTCCACTTCAAAAGCTTTGTCTTGCCCGTCCCCATCTTCATTCCACACCTCTCCACCTTCACCACCAACGGTCTTCTTGAGACTCTCTTCTCTTTTGCTTCTTTCAAATGCTTCGAAAGCCATCCTCAAACTCCTTTCCACGAAAAAAAAGGGCCTAAACTCTATCCAACCCTAACATCCCTCTCTGCCAAACTCTCAATCTCTACCATACCTCCTTTATCTTCCACCCTGGCAGATGCAAAGTCAATTAGAATCGTCTTACGATCTTGATCAACCTCAGCTTCCTTTTCTTCTGACTGCAATCTGGTCACCACACCATCCACAGGAACTGAACATGGTTGTAGATCCTCCTTGTCTATACCTTGAGACTCTGCACCCCAATTCTCAACAAGCTTCTTCTTCAGGCCTCCGACCCTAGGACCTCTTTTTTGTAGGACCAGTACCAATCAAACCATCCTTTAATCTTGAAAAAACTTTTGAAACATGAACAATTTGGACCCTACTTGAATCTCTGGCTTTCTTCGCCATCTCTGAAACAGCTTCATCCCCTTCTGTGCTCACTTGTCTCCTTCGTTGACCTAAGTCCACTCCAAATCTGCCTACTTGGACATCAATTCTTAAAACATTATTGCTAGCATCAGAAAGGCTCCTCTTTGTGACTTTACCCTCCTCCCCTGGGTTGCAAACTTCTGTACTCCTGACTTCATCTTCTTTAACTACCTATCCTCCTTTCCTCCCCTTCTTAGTGCATCTACCCCTCTTACATCTCCCCCTCTTCTTCCCCAAAATTTACATTCTTACCTTTATTTTCTCCTTCGGTTCTTATCGTACCCTAATCAGAAGAAGCCAAACTGGTTGCTTGCGGTGGAATAGAGGGATTCTCCACCACAAAAGGCCCAAAATGGATGGTCATTCCTGAATGCCTCTCATGCCTCTCATGCCTTTTCCCCTTGTCTGGTCTCCTACTTTTCATTCCTGAAAGCCTCTCGACAACATTCACCCTCTTCTTTCCAAACCTCTCGAACTTCGTAATAACCCAAACCTGATCGTCGGTCTTGCCTCTTTGATTCCTGGAAATAACTCTATTTTTTTTCTTTGTTTAAACTTAATAGTAATAGTAATAGTAATAGTAATAGTAATAGTAATAGTAATAGTAATAGTAATAGTAATAGTAATAGTAATACCTTGCTTTCTGTCCAAAAAAAGGAAAAAGAAAAAAAATGACCCAGAATGGAACCACTTTTCATTTGGGTGTCAGTTCAATGGTTCAACAATCTGGGTCAAATTTGTCAACCCATGATGTCATAAATTAGGTAAAAATACAGAAAATCTAGAAAACTACAGAAAATTTGCAAAATAAATTTGGCATGATATTATATTATTAATGATGTTAAACAGAAGTATGATAAATTGGAATTATAGTAATTAATGATGAAAATAGGTAAAAATACACAAAAGAGAATAAATCTGGAAAAGAGTTGCGTAGCAGGTATAAATTTGAAGGTAGGGGTGGTTGAGGCTATTGTGGAGTGTCTTGAGTGTTCCACCTCTGCTTGGCCTATGTCATATTTAGGGCTTCCTTTAGGGGCAAATCCTAGGGAGAGTAGATTTTGGACCCCAGTRTTAGAAAAATTTGAGAAGAGATTAGTCTCCTGGAAGAGGAACTATATTTCTTTAGGAGGAAGAATTACCCTAATAAGAGCTACCTTGGCTAACTTACCTACCTATTATTTGTCTGTCTTTAGGATAC